>CABFWB010002361.1:14864-111745 GCA_902151455.1 Timema bartmani
AAATTAACCCAAACATAATTTAGAAAACGTCGAACAACAACCTACGTCTAAATCTAAGACAAGTGTCTCACCTAATAGAGTGCAGAGAAATGAGTGACATCACAACACAGTCCAGCCGTTATATACTGTACAAAGTCAATCACGTGTTCACATACGGCGGGAATCACACTGGGGACGAAGGGAGAGGGGTGTACACTGCTTCGACAAAAGTCTCGAATATTCTCGTAACAATTTCGAATCACGCGCCGGTGGATGAGTCTTGTTTCACTCGAACACAACCGTCGGCGCATACGGGTTAGCGCATCTCGATGTTCAAATGTCCGAGTCTTGCTCTAATCGGACCTCGAGCCACGGGCGGTCAGTAAGCCGCGTGATGTAGAGTGGAGTCGAGTGTGCGTGTTTCATGAAGTCGAGATCCAGCCCAGTCAAAGGGGACCAAGATTAGGTGTGCCAGATCGTCCTTATTTGTTTTATGTCTGTGACAACGTCACAGATGCGAGGGCTCAGTTTTAATATAAATTGTTAGGAAAATTTATTGCTGGAATAACGTGTTTTTATGTTTCACTATAGGCTATTTGACTTCTCTCGTGCAAATACGACAGATGTATAGCACCTACTCTAAGAAGTCTTTTTATGAGTACTGACTGGTCTACTAATAACTTTCTTGACTAGCCTAAAACCATTCAATCATCCGAAATTCTTTGACAATATGGAGAAAGAGCCTATTTCTATGAAACTCATAATCTTTTATTATCCATTTATATTTAATTTGTGACATAAAAATAAAACTGTATAAATTGCATTATCTCTATTATACATTTCTGAGATTCAGTTAATCCAAATAAATCCACGCCCTTTAAAATTCCAGTAAAACTTAATCATGTCCAACAAGTTCAAACAAAAAGATCATGACATAAATTTTCAATTGTGCTCAGATATCTTCAGGTGTGTTCATACATGTTCATAGCTGCCCAACCCCCCCCCCTCCCCTCCAATAACATGTACAAACCTGCATGAATATTAACGAACCATTCGAGAACTCTCTGGATCTATCCAGACCAGTCTATGGTGGCCATTTTTATCATAAAGTGCACCAGTTCCACCCTTTCTATTTTACTTCTGAATAACTGCAAACACTATTTAACAAAAAGTGATGATAGACTGGTTATTTATGCAATGAATTATTATATTTAAACCTTTAATCCCCAAAATGGTTGTTCCAGATCAGCCTTCTTTCTCTCAGTGCAGAGTATCAGTGCTATTCCTATGGAACAAAGGGAGCCAAATCCTTATCTGAACATTAAAATTTTCAATATAACCTAAAAGTCTTGAAATCAATTTATAAGTTGATAAATAAATTTATAATTTTTTGTTAGTCAATATTATTGAATTATATCAAATACATCTGCTGGTGCTTGTGAAAGGTGGTGACAGATGGAAATGTGTGTGAAAGAATTTGAGCTGATTCCAGTGTGGGATATCAATGTTAGGTGCAAGTAATCCTCCACATGATCCTCCATATCATGTGTGGAGGATCAATGTTAATCTTATGAAAAAAAAGGTATGCAGAGCTCCCATTTTAACCACTAATTGCATGTTTAACTTATTTTTGAGAGCTGTTTTTGACACAACTCTACCTACTTCTTATTTTTGATGTTTTTCTTTTCAATGGAGTAAAATTTTGGCTGAGACCTCACAAATTCTAATCCAACTCTTCAATAATCTCAATGTTAATTCTAACCAAGGCCTTTATATTTAATTTACTGCGTAAAAACTCGTTTCTGGATAGTCTGAATTATTCAATATTATCAAGCATATATACAAACACATTTTATCTCTTCAGTTCATAACAAAGAGAGTATGTGTCGGTGAATATTAACTTGGCATTCTGGACATTTTTTTTTTAGCGTAGCTATAGCTAAAATTATGAATAATAATCTTGCTTATGTCTAAGAATACCAAGACTGCATCAATCAGATCATTCAAAAACCTACTTATTTTTCTCATAACTTAACAAGATTGCATAAGCAATAAATGTTAATAAAGTTTTTAAATTTTTCAGAATTTTTCATACACAAACATTATTTTTTTTACTGTCTATTGATTGACTTACTGAACACCACGGTGTTTTGGATGTTGGAACAAATAATTTTCAAACCAGTCTACCTAATTCATTTGTGAAGCTTATTTAATATGCATTTATGATTTTAATTGGTCATTCTTCTTAAAAGTGAGAACACGATGTAATTTTTCAACTTTCCTACCCAAGAATGTATAGAATTTAAATGACGTTAATATTGTTTACTATTTAGACTCCACACTAGATTGTTTACTTTCCCACTGACAGGAGTATTCACCTTGTACTGTAGATGCTTGGGGAGTGGTGATCTCATATTTGATGTAATTATGACTTTTTCAGAAGCCATTGAAATTATTCTAAGCTTATTTTATTCAAGCCGAGCTTAACCATCTAAATTCATATGGTGGGTAATACGCACATATAGCAATCAAATATAAATTGTTTTAATCCCAGATTAAGATGGATTTTATCTCATATTAAATGTTGAATTTTAACATATCAGTTTGGTTTACTTTAGAGTAATTATTTTGAATCATGGACACCCCACCACATATACATTTCAATGAATAAATGCATTTCAGTGAATTTTAGTAGCTCCAGTTCAATCTTTATCATCTTTAAAAATACCACTCTTGTTATTACAGTACTTGTACACAAATATCCACAGTCTGTACATAGGCGTGTCCACAAAGGGGCCAGGTAAGGCATAGCCCCGTTATGCTGCTTCAAATATTATTTTCAATGAGGCATGCACATACACAAATAATGCATGTCATAATTATTTGGTGAGATAAGGGCAATTTGAACTCTGATTACAATTTATAAAATTCTAAATAACTTCTAGTTGCATCTAAGTTTAAAAAAATTCAAATGAAAATGTAGTCCATGAAATTAACAAAATCTATGTTTGGCTAATGTTGCACAAATAATTTTCAACACCTTTTGGATTGTAATGGAAATGTTTATGTTGCTCTGGATATCTGAGCTGCCAGTGTATTTTAGTAGTGCACCCTTATTGGCCAATCAAATTAGAGTTGTGTGTACGGTACATTGATTTTCACATTTATCAAATGTTGAGTTTTGTCTATTTTTGCATTCAGTGAGCGATTGCTATTGTGCACCCTGCAATGGAAAGGAACAAAACTACTAGACTTTCATAAATAAGAGTTAATTGAAGATAATTCATATGAAGCTTCTCAGGGACAGCAAATAACTTAATGATCCTCAATTGAATCTCTTGACTACTATGAATATTTACAGCACAGTGGTTTTTATGCTACTTTTTTTTTCAATGGGGCTTACAGCAAAACTTTAAAGACACCTTTATAAAATAAATTTGAAATACAAGCAGTTAAACACAGACCATCAGCATGATACTTAGGTCACAGCTAAGAAAATAAACACTTTGCAGAAGTAAGGAAAGTTTACATGAATGTGTCGAGTACTTATTTCAAAATATTGAACAATGGTTTGACAAACAAAAAAAGTTACAACTGAAGATTATATATTGATATAGCTAATATTTCACTTCATCAAGATTTATTATGCCCTTTTATTTAGACAATTAGAAGGTGAAATAAGTTTTTTAAAGAGCGTAACAAAGATGCGTATTGTGGTACAGCTTATGAATCAGTCTCAAACCACTATTGTGAAAAATGTATGTATATATCACCAAAGACTTAAGCGTGACTTCTTTCAGTAGTATCGCTTAGGAGTAAGCTATTTCTAAACAGATTCTGGTCATGGGTGGACTTAGATCTACAATAATCCAGGACCCCCTGAAATAAATTTAATTTATATTTCAGCGTTAATGTTCCTAGGGACATCATTCTACCTCATCTCAAGTACCATTCTTTAAGAGGAACATGTAGAAAGGTATTTAAAATATATTCTCCACCATAATATAAAAAAGTGATGTCACTTATTTACCTTCCGAATCGACTACTACATAAATACAAATTCTGAAAGTATATATTTTGTCATTTAGTGGTTAGTAAGTGGCCGAGAGTAGATGAACACATTAATATTTTAATTTAAAAAGACTCAAAATCTGCATAGATCAAATAGCCATATGTTTATATGTTGAATATTTCTATATGGTATCCCTTTATTCAGGCATATGTATCTTTTAAGCATCGGAAGTGGATCAACACTAACAATGTTCATTCATATTATTTTCTGGGAAATATTTGCTAATATTATTTGCAATATTGTGATTTGCCATTGAGATTGGTCAGTGAGCTAAAAGATATTTCTAGGATTGTATAAGCTAATAATGTGTGGTATGTGTGGTTTTTACTAACCTTAGTTTTTCATAAAGAGAATATTTCACCTTGGTACATTAATAGGCACAATACGGGTAGTAAGACGCGGTGCTAATAATAATAATAATAGACACATTAGTTATTTTTTAAAACCTCGGTATATGTGGTATTGGAACCAGATACTCAATATCATCTAAATTGATACTGTCTTCCAGTGAGTTATACTTGTTTACCAGATCAACATGATAACTAGACGTGTATATAAATGCTAGTATTAACCAAATACATTATTTACTCTCACATTCCTTATAGTAATTAGGGCATGTTTATTTCTTAGCTCTTATAGTAATAAAATATAACTGGATGCAGCCAATCAAGGACATTATTTAGCTTAATTTATAAATATATCACCCTGTTGTCGGACTAACCACTCCATTTCTTATGGAAATAGGAGGCTGCATAAATCTTGTAAGAGCACGCATCATCTATCTGGGCTTCTCATTCATTGCAAAAATTAGGAGTGATTGCCGCCCTCATGCCTCCTTTTCGACCAAACAAGAGATAAATTTTAACAGGCAGAAACGTAGGTACCACCTGTGATGTTATTTTTGCTAAAAGAGTTACTTAAAATATAAATTTAATAGTCAGTTTACTTAGTCTTTCAAATACGTAATTACGTTGATAACTTTACTGTTTAATTTTTTAATTTCAATCACAATTCCTAAAGTTTCGAATATTAATTATTTATTTACAATTAAAATATATATTCTATATATAATATACTTACCTTTATTTCAATATATTAAATTTCCTTTCTTTATTTTGATTCATAAATTGCTAACCCGCAATGCTTATTATTTTTTGGTAGGTGATTTTAAAGCTATTTGCTTTAGAAAGTGGTTTATTTCGGAACTGTTATGATCTTAATCTATTTTATGTTCTTGTATGCTTATAACTGGCTGTCATTTGAAGAACTAAATGCCCCTAGCGGAAGAGATTCTCGTTTGGATGTTGGTGCGAAATTTAAATTAATTTTAAATATGATTTATGTTTATTTGTCAAATTAAAATATTAAGTTGTTTTTATAATAATACCTTCACTGTCTAAGGAGTTAAAATTTTTTGTTATATATCTCATTAGCTAGTTTTCTCCTAGGCTCAAAAGTATTAAAAAAAAAAGAACATGGGACGTCCTTTAATATTAAATTTTATACGGTGGATTATAACTCTCGGCAATAAAAACTGTTACAAAAGTAAGTGATGACCTTCAAGGAAGGATAAACGTGAGTTTTCATGGAGGTATGATAAGCCACTAAAAAATAAAGAATCTAATTCCTACCAGAGATCATCAGTCTACATTATTGGGTGGGACCAAATTCATCATCTATCATCATCCTGTTACCAGGAGATTAAATTACATTTTTGAGGAACTCATTATTTTAACATGCTATACAGATATTCCAAACATGGTGTTATTTCATACAAAAGACTATTTATGTATAATAATTAATAACTAATATTTTGTCATCACAATTCAAGTGAGAATATTACATTTTTAAGTATTGTTTAGCAATACTTTTATTAATCTTATAACATAGGATACATGCCTTATTAGATAGGGTTAATTTGAGGCTTTTTCTCTTCAACAAGAATTATAAACACACTGTAAATTTCATTGCGTAATTTATTTATTTATTTATAATATTAATGTACATTGTATTTTGAACATTACTTTCCATTTATAGATACTTTCAGTATGTTAGATGTCCATGTCAAGAATAATAATCTGCTACAGGAAAATATGCAGTCCATTATTGTAAGTGTCCAACTTAAGTAAAAACTTTAGGTAAAGTCCAGGGGTCTTGAGAGAAAGGGCTTTCGTCTTACCGCTGAGCAGTTTATGGGGATAAATTTATTTAATAAAAAATCTACCTACCTCAGAAAATAAAAGGGGTTGGTAGATGGTGTCCAATACTATAGCACTATATATAAATTAAGTAAATTTCTTATATTCATACATAATATATAACAAAAAATTAGCAATATTCATATACAATTTTTTACCACACACTTTAAATTACCCGTTGTGTTTGAATGAATTAATTTTTAAAATATCAAAGCCTCTGAGATAAAAGGAATATGGTTTTTAAGGTACAGTTATTTAAACCTTTGGAAAAATTTATATGGTCTTCTTTAGTATATAAATTCAAAACACACTCTTGCTTACTTCAATGCTTTGTTCTAAAAGCATTAGTAACACTTACAATTATATGTGGAAGTGATTAAATAAATAAAAACTTATCTTAAAATGGTGACATAAACAAGAACAAATATTAGGTAAAATATCATGTTCATAACCCACCCCAAAACTGATCGTTTCTGATCATTAAATTATGCAGAGTGAGGACGATACATGCTATTGTTATAGGAGATATACAACCATTTCCACAGTTAGGGGGATCAGCTATATTCTCTTAGAAGAAAGTTAAACCCTTTATAAGTCTGAGGGATTATGGTAACCTTATAGAAGAAAAGGATCAAAACTGTCATTCCTACCATCACACAGGTATAATAAAAATATTTGATTTATCGTTTTTATACCCAGTTATTTCCCACTAATACATTAGAATGATTCTGGAATTTAGATATTTATAACAAAGTATTTATTTTGATAATTAAAAAAAATGTTGGCAACCAAATAATAACTAAGATATTTCCAAGAATTTTCATTTCAAAATGAAAATAATCCAATTTCGGTAACTAATCATTACGATAAAAGGTTTTGAAATACTTCTAAAATTTTACTATCTGTATGATATTTTCTTCCGATTTTAAGATTCTCTTTCAGTGTATAAATGAATTACTAAATTTAAATTTACACAAACTTAGTTAGTTAACTAATCTAGACACTAAATTCCACAGGAAGAAGAAGATTATCTGGCCAACCATTATTATGGTAGTTGGATGGTATTGCTTGGACATCCCATGGAGTCCAGCCGCAACATTCCTGACTGCTCTCCCAGGTTGTGTGTGTTAGAGTGTACTCTGCGTTGGAGTCAAGCTGCAACACTCCTGACTGCTCTCCCAGGTTGTGTGTGTTAGAGTGTACTCTCCGTTGGAGTCAAGCTGCAACACTCCTGACTGCTCTCCCAGGTTGTGTGAGTTAGAGTGTACTCTGCATGGGTGCAATCGATACTTTCTCTGAAGGCGTGGATTGTACTGCCCCTGCTCTCCCTCCATGGACCAACAACAGGATGTGACTTTACCTACCTTCCAGCCAACTTGTCCAGGATACGATCTCGCTATGGAAGCTAAAATTCAGTCTAAATAGCTTAGTTCAATATTTACTCATTTAAGAAAAATAGTTATCTACTCAGTTACATCTTCATGTCAATTAAAATCCATATACGTGATATTTATTACTATATCATATTTAGTATTAAACAGGGTTCTAAAATTGTGTCCCTGATTCCGTATTTGAATATATTCAGATTAATTGACCAATTATTGTTTAACTATACATTTGAACAAATAAATCTCCTATTATGTTCAGTTATGTCAGCTATATTATATAGCCTAATTCAAATAGTTACGTAGATATTTTATTACTAGATATCATGTGTTTGTGCACGTGTATGCGAAATTTCATGATAATCGGTCGAGTAGTTTAGGCGTGAAAGCGTAACAAACAAACAAACAAAGTCAGCCGGTCAAAAAAGTTCACGTTAATAACTCAAATAAATAAATAAAATGAAATTATTAAAAAATCCCGGATACGTATTTTCGATGACCTCCATAATAATTGGCTTAGGTTTTATAAATTTTTTAAATTGAGTTTTCATAACTACATTATATTTGTTGAGGTAAGCCTTAATTCTATCAAGCATTTTCAAGTTTCCTTAACAACATTTAAAATTCACTATGTCATTTACACATAAATTTAATTTACCTGGAAAATGTAATTAAAAGGTAACGTGAAATATTTTATTTATTTAATCAGTTTGTACAAAATCAAAATATTCAACAAAGATTAGTTATCTGGAGTTATTAATATTACTTGTGAAAAAACCTGTCAATTTGTTAAATACCGTGGAATTAAAAATAAATTCAGATCTAAATAATTTCAAAAATGCATCAAATAACTACATCTAGTACATAAACAACTGCACCCATATTATCAGGAGCCGATTATAATTTTACTGCCTTCCATTAACTCTATAGAATTGGATTTCTCTATTTATTTAGTTTATTTATTACTATCTAACTACCAGCTACTCTCATTCGATAGGTTGTATAATATGAAATTTCAGCAAAATGGGATGCACTGAGAGTCTTTCAACCTATATTTTATTTGAAATTCTGTCCACGGAAATGCAGGTAAAATTTCATAAATGATAAACCTTTCTATCCCTATGGAAAAGTAATTAATCGCTATGCAATTTATTATAATACAATGTATTTATTCTAAGCTGAACTGAACAAAGTTTGTATGTAACCTTTATGACTATTCTGACTAATCAACCTAAATATAGTTAATAATGCTATTTATAAAACGATGGTGTTCATGACTGAACACTATTCAGATATTTTTATTTTCCAAACAACTGATCCTAATGTTTACCAGAAAAATTCAACCTAAGCTAATTTAAGATATCTCTAATGTTATGAATTATTTTATTGGCTAAAGAAAGCTAAATATGGTTATAAGCCATATTTTAAAATGGGTACACAAACAAAATATTTTCTTAAACCTATTATAATTAGTATGTATTAAGATAGTGTAATAATAATAATAATAATATAATTTACGTAGGACAGTTAATTATTAGATGGTGACTAAATAAGTAACCATTTAGTAATATGGATGTTACAGGCTATCATGTGTTTTTACTTTCTCTCTATCTTACAGGTAGAGAAAGTATGGTGATCGTCAAAAAATTCGAACTCGAGATTTTGATGCATCTTGACGTTTCATGACTCTCTGAATCCGAAAAAGTGGTTTTTGAATTTCCGTCTGTCTGTCTGTCTGTCTGTCTGTACCTCCAACTAGAGCCTAAACTATTTTACCGATTGAGCTGAAACTTGATATCTAGGGTTTTCATAGGGTTGCCCCGAGGGGTTTTTGGAATTGGATATCTACCCCTAAAATTAAGGGTAGTTTACTGAAGGGAAAAAAGAGAAAAAGTCGATTTTCTCAAAATCGGCTCTAACGATTTTGATTAAATTTCATTTATAAACATTAATAAATATTCCAAACAAAATGGCTACCCTCAATATTTCGGCAAAATGGCTTTAAGGGCTCCGGTCTGATGCGTCAATTAACATTTTTTATAATAGCTCCGAAACTATTTGAGATATGAAATTACTTAGCATTACAAATATGTATATATATTTATAATACAGATATTTTATCCGAAACATATTTTTATAAAATCAATAACTTTCAATCTATACGCAATTATATGAATTTTTTTAACTTTTTGGACATTAAAGTTTAAGTATTGCGACCGTAAAAAAAAACTAACCTGAAATGTTGATGGATGTCGACGTCTCATGACCCCCCGAACCCTAAAAAATAGTCTTTGCAATGCCGTCTGTCTGTGTGTCTATAAAAACTTAAAATTAAGGGTAGTTTACTGAAGGGCGAAAAGAGAAAAATTTGGTTTTCTCAAAATCTGCTCAAACGATTTTGATTAAAATTCGTATCTAGGCGTTGATTAAGATTATAAATAAACTGGCTATTTTCATTTTCCTATGAAAATGATTTTTAGGGTACTTTACAGAAGCGTTAATTTCCGTATCTCCACAACTATTTGAGAAACTAAACAACTTATCATTGCAAAATTGTAGGACTATTAGAAATAAAAAACTTTTATTTGACATATATTTTTATAAAAGCAACAGTTTCTGAGATATTTGCAAATATATTAATACAATTTTGTGAGCTTTAGTTGTAAACATATACTACTTAAGTCTTAACGCAATAATTCTCCAATGCCATAGAGTAATTAAATATAAGTATCTAAAAAAGTATGTTATTTTTCCTTAAAGCTCTTAGGAGAAATGTTTGCATAGCAATGATCTATCTCCATTTTAGACTCAATAGTCAATATTTACATTTTTTATTGGTCAAAATGTATAAATGAATAATTAAATATCAATGCGATGACTTGAAGATCTGCAACACCTTATAAAATGTTAAAATTTTAACCAGAAATCGAAATTTTAATACGAAGTGTTGACCCTTGTGGAAGACATTAAACTGTTTGAAATGCTCTTAGGTGGACAAAGATGCGCCTCTTTTCTCATTGATTCTATATCATTGTATATTATTTTATGCGTGTTCTTATGTGGAGTGGTGATGATACAATGTACATTATTCCGTTCAGAAATCTTACGAGTTTATAGAAAGAGAGAGAAAGTCTGTGCGGTGCGCCGTACCATTTATTTCCCATGTGTTACATAGCTCTAGAGACTGATAGAGGTGTGTAATAAATTATTAAATACAGGCCATTTAAATAAACTATAATAGATGATAATCTTATGTCAGTCGTATTTTACTGTAAAAGATTTTATTTTATAAATCCAAAATAGGCCTTAATTTTCCTAAGAATTTATGTCAAAAATAGCCCTTTTCAAAAATAAAACAAATAATTTGTGCTTTCCTATATAGTCCAATACCATAAGTTAAAGAATTAGACCCCATCGGTTCTTTCATGAAGAAAGCAAGGCCCACTTTTCTCATTTCTCTATGAGTGTGGATATTGAAATGACTTGGTGCCACTGTCAAAATAGTGTCGTTTCAAAATGTCAGCCATTTGTATACAAAAACATATATTTATTATTAACTAAGTTCACTATAATAGGATTTAATTTTTCTTTTAATGAGATATTTTTTATGTTTTTTATTTGATGTGATTATCAATTTTCATTTATATCTAACTTTTCCAAGAAAAATGTATCAGCGAATTTCTCAACAAATTTAAATTGGTTCGTTTTTATCCAATTTTAAGGAATTTTGGTTTTTAATAAATATTAAAATTTCGTATTGTAATAAGAAATCAACAGGTATATCCAATCAAAATCTAATTAAACAATAAGAACAATATTTAACCTGACAATTTTTTTTTTCATTTGATTTTTTTCTCGTGGTTAAAAAAGGGAAACATATTGATTTATTTTATTGTCTTTACTTTTATCATCTGGTTCAATAAATGGTTCACAAGCTTTAAGAGTATTTTTCACATAATCATTCATCACCAAAACAACCAAACATTTCTGTTCACGAAACCGAACTAGCGGTACATTTGCAACGATTACTTCTACATTTGTCTATGTCAAAGTTGCACTTAATGAGTTGAAGTAGGTACAGCTTGGGAAGCTGGAGGAGTACAGCAAGAAATAAATAAGAAACATATTCTTTCACACTGCGACCCAATATAAATTGTAGCCATTAGGTTAAGATGTGTTTTATCACATTTATACCATTCCATGACTTTAAGGTAAGATCTTTTTATTGGTAGCCTTAGCGATGGGTTTATAGGAGGAAGATTTCACCTACTACCTGATTTTGCGCGAACAGCCAACATTTAAGTTATTCAAAAGTAGTTGTATTTGTGCATGGCATCTACACCTTGACATATATGTTTCAATAAAAATCATCGTGTCCTCTTATAGTTGTCTTGTTTTTCCAAGGTTTGTAAAGCTTAAAGAATTTTGTCATCAACGGCAATAAAGGGCTACCTTCAAAATAACTACTTTATTTTTTTATGGAATCATCCGGTCACATCTGCTCCAGATATTGCATCAAAACCACTAAGGCTTTCTGCTTTAAGTCTGCCCAATTGATATATACGGTTTTAAGGTTAACCCTTCACTTCCTCCTTATATTTCCGGTAGTAAAGTTTGAATCTTTTAGCAGATAAGAAAACTTGCTTAACGCTAGAACTAACATATCTGTGTCAGGAGAGTGCATATCCAGCAGAGTTGCTCCTCTTTTTTTAACTTCTATTGCGTGTAATATTATATTACTATCAGCTTCTTCATAGTATGAGCTACTCAGTGATGTCATATCCTCATTTGTTCCTTTAGCATAGTGTCAGCAAGCAACAACTATGTTAAGTTTTGTTACTTTTGCATTTTTAAGAATCCTTTAGATAACTAATTAGACAACACTTCCTTAATTTTTTCTTGAGAAAGAAGCTTCTGTCCGGTGGATAACAGTTTCATGCTATATTCGACAATGTGTGTGTTGAGTGTGCCCTTGTCTTCGTTCCCAAGTGAACTTTAGCGAATCTTCAATCTATGAGTACAAAACAAAATGAATGCATCTATACATCCAATAATTCTTGTTGATCTGGTTGATAAAATGGCTAACAAGTCTTTAATGTCAGTGGCTTGTCAAGAGCTTGTAGTTACACCACACCATCTATAATAGTAACAATAGAAATTGGACATCCAATTTCCATGATTTCATCCACATACGCAGGTATGTTTTTTTTTCAAGTTTTCTCAAATATGAGCTCTAAGAGTTCCATATGTTTGTTCTTGGCAGAGCTGTGAAACATTTTACCATCTTGAGAAAACATTGATCGAGGTATAGCTGAAAGTCCGTAATTGCTTATGATGTCGTGTACATCAACCTGGAAGTGTGATCTGGTAAAAATAATAAATCTGGAAAAATATTTTTTTTTTCTGTTCTAATATCTTATCTTTAATTTTACCTGAGCATTCTTAAATGCTTGTTTAAAGGTATGAAGACTTTATTTCCTCAATAGATCCCTAAGATTGACCTAACCAATACCATTCCGTTCCTTTGTACACTTAGGACCAGTTTCATAGTCTGATTTAGTACGCCTCAAGTGTGGCGCTATACTAAATACAAGACGTCACCCACCTGAAATTGAATGGAATGGGCCAGTTTCATATGTGAAACTGGCCCATTCCATTTTGTTCTAGGTAGGTGTCGTCCTGTATTTAGTATCGACTTGCACTTTAGGCGTACTAAATCTGACTATGAAACTGGCCCTTAGTAAACTTCCTTTTCCCGAATACTGCCATGTCCTTTACCTCCTAGTGCATTACACACTTTATTAATTACTACCACATGTTGATTTATTACCTGGTCTACGAAGTGATGTAACAAGAGCATACACATTTTTAATTGTCTTGTTGATGCTGAATTTGTCAGCTCATGATGTCTATTTTTGCTACTTGGTTTAAAACTATTGACTTTTATGGATTCTTCTAAAAGTCTTGTATTCTCAGCGGAGCACAGGAAAATGTCCCTTGCCTTTTCACAAAGTGTTATACTACCAAGAGCTCTCATTACTACCATGACTCTATTTTGATGCTAGAAATATTCATATGTTCCCAAAATACAAAAAGGGACCTGTAACTTATAAGAAACCAATTTGTCCTTTTCAAATTTTTCCCACATCTCTGAGTATGTAGTCCTTATTTTTTCCCATCCCAGCCAAATATCAATATATTATGCTTGATTAGATCAAGAGTTCCAGGGCGAATAAATATTTTTTAAATAGTACAATGGACACAGATGCAGTTTCCAATTGGCTGTACGCACAGAGTAAAAATATGTTAACGTGAACTCAATAATTTTTTTATGCTGCTTTATTACTTTAAAGGTAAGTAAGACCATAGTAGTGTGACCTTAAAATAATAAAAAACTTTAAATATATTTGTGAGATTCTTACTTTCCAAACTTTTTATTAGTTACTGTGTTAATTTCTAACATGATTATTGCCACTGAGGTCACTAGCATAACCAGTTAACTTCAATGTAAAGTTAAATGTATTTTGTAGATGCAGTGATGAGGGGTAATACAAAAACTCGTGTTCTTTGTTGTGTACAGCTGGTTAAGGAATTGTACGCTGACCAAGTACATATTATTTAGGAGTTTCATTATAGATATTGTCTTCTGGCTCACTGCTCATCAGAATTGTGATCCCTTGACGATTAGACTGGTATAGCTGGAGTAACAACCATTAATATATTTAATGTTGTTGCTACAATGTTATTACAGTGGCTGCTGTAATACTGGCTTTCATGTGGATATAGTGTGGCTAGTAAGAGACTGTGTTTTCATGTTTCAGAGGTCGTTATAAATTCAAATGTAGACATTAAATCTTTCAAATTCATTGGAATATAAAATTGATGAAACTGTTGAGAATTATAAACAAGACTCCTCTGAGAAGTATCGTGTGTTATTTAAATTATCGCCAGGGGTATACTTCTGTCCTCATCTTTATTAATTGGTAAACGTTCATGACGATAATATTTAGTGTATTTCCATCTGCCATGGAAATTTATATTATCTTTTTAAGCCCAACACCTGGACCACATGGTTCTAAAAGTATCACCTAGCTCGACAAACCACCTCAGTCTGGTGATGTGTTTCCACGCTGACCAGATGTACGGATTACTAAAAAATAACACAGTTACTGTTTCAGTATTTTCAGGCCTATTTAATATTGCCGCGTTGAACAATCACTAAATTTTCTTCCATCACGCACGGTCACCAACAGGCTGTTTCTTTAAACTTATTTATTTTACGAGAACGGATCTGATGCAGGTTTTACTAGCTCTGACCTGATCTTAAAACTTCCAAAAAATTCCGTCCTAATTTTGGCAAAGGTCTTGGCCACTTCTAGATGTTCACACACCGAAAATCATGAAAATACTCAATAATCATGTTCACCAGTTTCTTTGGCACGCACACTTTCCAGTCCGAACGTTCGTTATTCTTCAAAAGCTAAATGTCCCCTTTTTCATAAGCCACAAGATACAGCACCTCCTTTTATTATTGACTCCACACCACGCTTAGACCAGATGTAGATGTGTCAATACTTAAGAAATATTTCTATCCAAATCTGTGATCTTGAGAATGAATGGGATCCCCAAACATTCTAATAAGGAAATTAAAGCCCAAGCAGCTTCGGGAATCCACTAAAACAGAAACTTTTATTTTCTTTAAATCTTACAGGGGAGCCACCACCAAAGATAAATAAGGTATAAGCCTTCCTAAAAATCACACCATGCCTAGCAACTTAGAAAGTTGTTTGGTATTGGTTGGGAAGGGGAATACTTTCACAACTCGTGTCTTTTCCTGATTAAATTGACCTTCCCCTCGCAAGACCACATGACTAAAATAATCTAGCTCAAGAACTTCCAGCTTCTATTTAATAGGTTAGCGGTTAAATTAGCTATTCTCAGCTGTTCAATACATCAAGTGTGTTTAAGAGAGTTTCGTGCTTCGCCACACTATCAGAACACACTACGAGGTCATATAAATAAACAATTACATATTTATACGGTATAACAGCTAAAATTACATCAAACAATATACCTAGAACTCCATGAGCCCATACTGAGTAGCAATATCTGTGTAGTGGTTAGACTTTTCTGAAGAAGAGTTTGGTAATAGGTCATATTTAAATCAACCGGAGTGTATACCTTGGCCCAGCCCATGTATTGGAAGCCATTTCAACTGTCGTAAGAAGTTGCACTCATATTTTATCTTTTGATTATGCTTTGGTAGTCCACTATCAACTGCAGCAACCAGCACAAAAGAAATGCATGGAAAGTCGTAGGGTCTACCCAGCGTCGTATGATTCCCTGCCTCAATAACTTATCAATATGATCTCTCAAAATATTAAATCTAAGAAATACGTAATTATATGGATTGGGGCGCACGGGAGTGGGGTCTTTCAAAACAATTTGATAAGTAACCACATTGGTTCTGCCTCAATTCTTTGTAAAAACGTCGAAATATTCCTCAACAATGTTATGAAAGTTATAGTAAATCCTGTCAATTAATTTTAAAAAAGTGTCCCCAACCCAAAATTGATAAATTTAATTTCTCTTCCTCCACTAAATAAAAATATAACACAATTGTGCTAGGTTTCCGTTTCGTGTTAGATTTTAAAATAAACTCTTGCCTTAAATAATCTTCAATGTCAGCCACGGGACTATCAAATCCACGTGGATAAATATAAACCAGCAATTTTGGCACACAGCTTGGCCTGCTTTTGCACCTGGATGACACTACCACTCGCAGTGATGCCTACCTACATTGTTGACACTTTTATCTGTTAGCAACAATATCTTTTTTTCAATTTCCTCATAAAAATCGACTGAGATGGCGTTGTCTATCAAAGCTAAGATTTATGTGACTTTGAAATTAATTGATATACCACTTAATTGGGCACTTGAAAAGAATACTATTTCATTATCGATGGATTTAAGTTAACTAAATACCCTATGCAAAGCTTTGGTCAAAACCACGCCCCCTCATTTATCTATCCTGAGGTGACTTGGACTAATGCTTACTGCAGAAACAAACCACGTTATTGGGACTAACGCAACCATAGCAAAGACTGTATAAATAATTATACCTGACAGTAGCTAGTATGGTCATGTGGTACAGCAATTTGATTGGCCGATATGAATAACCCATTCTTGTGTTTGGCTTTTAGCACTGGATCAGGGCTTTCCCCCTTCCCCTCCCGTCTGACCTACTTGCCTATTTTTGTATGTGTTCCAAACTTGTTGGTTCTTGTCCCATTAGATTTTTATGCGTGCGCAATGGTGTTTTATGTGTGCGCATTTTTTACGTGTTCCAATTGGTTTCTTATGTTTGCCATTGGATCGTATTTCTGTGTAAGTTTGGGACTGGCGTTGGACTTTAATTGTTGGAGTTTCTATTTATTGGTGGGGTAACGTGCAATCCATGGTGTAGGGAACTCCCCCCGCAACGTTCCATAAAATGTTGGCATTGCTAATACTACATTAATGATACTATCACAATTATATAATTCATGTTGCACTCTAAACTCTCAACTTACTGACCTGTAATGGTCACAAGACCTAAATAATAACAATAATATTGCTGTTTGTCCAAAAAAACTATATATTTTTGTGACTGCACGCTATGAATGTTTTAAATTATTTGATTGCTGATAGTCAATAAAAAACTATTAAGAAAATATTGTTATTATTTTTAAAAATCCCTACAACATGCTGTTTTGAAATCCTTGGATATTCAAAGACAGGTAAGAGCTATCAATATACACGTGCCAACTTTGCCGGAATGAGATATCAAATAGCGGGGACTGGTGAATACTAAGATTTATTGTTTACACACGTGAGTTAATATAACGTTAGCAAAAAAAACCTGCTTGATTGTATAATATATATAAATATTAATGAGTAGAGAGGATAAACCAGTATATTATTATTGTTATTGGAAGGAGTTTCACTGTTTAGATAGCGTTTATAAATTAACTAAATTTGGTTTAAGGTAAGGTGGCACATTCACATACGTACATAAAGGCATTTAAATTATTATAATAATTCACACTTTTATTCACTTGTATTCATTTCTTTATTACTTTCATTGTGGACTATACAGTAACATAGATTCGAACCTTGATATCTTTGCCCGAATGAGCTGAAATTATAATGCCCATCTAAAGAGACATAATAATACAATTAATGTATTTTAATCATTTGACAGGGATGTACCAACACATTTGCGTAAGGTTGAAATGTTAAAAGATGTATAATAGAAATTTTCCTACCAAGATGTAAATTAAAACATATAGGTATTTTAAGAATCAAATAGTTAAAGCTATTATTTATGATTTAGTGATGATTAATCCATCTAGATATCATATTCTGAAAATTTAAAAATTCCACCTGGACACGGGAATCGAACCTGGAACAATTGGTTTAGTACGGCAATGTTCTAAAAAGGGATATACTTTGTAGATTACATGTCTATTGCTCACAGCCACACATTGAATATTTTCTGTTGTAATATAGGCAGGCCCCGCCATGGTATGACCCACAAACATTAAATTAATATAGCCAGTTATAAACATGATGAGTGTACCTGACCACTAAATGTGCTGTATGGTTTGTAGGGTCCCTAACTTGTCTACTGTCTTTATACCTATGCAATATGGTATTACACATCTTTAACTTGTGCATGTGTATTAACTGCCCAGCTGACCGTTGTCGTTGTTGTTAACTGTTTGACTTTTCTGCCCCAACTCTTAAAAGCGTTCAAAGTTCACACTGGTACGTGAACCAGGTATTACTCTGGTACAGGTAGATAATTTTTTTTCTTTATTAAGCTCGTACATGTCTTCATCTGTTGGAGTACCAAAACGATAGGGTAAATATACACAAAACTCACCATCTAGATAGGCTATTAGGCGTCTCCCGCACTTTGTACAAACCGATTTTATTTTATCTACCGAGTACTTTTAATCGACGATTATATCACATAATTTTACGGTCCACATGGCGTCAAAAATATTTTTTGCTGCTGTAACTTGTCCATCTTGACCCGCTCTAAAAACGCTTATAAATAGACGACCAAGCGAGCCTATATATATTCACCTCCTCCTTCCTTCAATCGACGTCACGTGGTCTTGCGGTGGTACGAAATGAACAGGGTCAATGAGCTCACGATTTCAAGAACGTGATATATTTCGGTTTGTATTTTTCACGTTGAGCTGCCAAACTGGTGCTAGGTATGTGTCATCAAGGAAAACCCATTGCTACATAATTCATGGTCGCGATCTATTCCTGTCTCAACTTGTCTTGTCGAGCCGCCAAACTGGTGCCAGGTTTGTGATGACACCACCAGGAATACCCATTACCACATGGATATAAGAAGGGGAGGGGAAGGTTGTAACACCAACATATATTCAGGGGCTTGCGAGAGGGAGCCAATGTTCACACTTTACGCAAAGCGGTCATCGAGAGAGGATGCTCCTGAACGTTCCCGCCCCCAGTAGCGATGCTGACATTTAATGCGACGTCACAGGAGGAGCTATCGACGCCATGGACTGAATGTTCCCCCAACAATAAATAAAAAACTTCCAGACCAATAATTAAAACACCCCACAAATTAACTCCAACGCCAGTCCCAATCCTACGCAGAAATACGATCCAATTGCACACTTAAAAACCAATGGACATACATAAAAACCAATGTACAAATATAAAAACCAATGGACACACGTAAAAACAAATACGCAACACATAAAAAACCTATACGCACACATAAAAAACCAATGTCCACACATAAAATCAATGCGCACATATAAAATCTAATGGGAAAGTAACCAACAAGTTTGAACAAAAGTAAAACACATATGGGAATCACATTTTGTGGAAAGCTGGTCAGGGGGAGGGGGGATCCAATTATAAGTCCATCTATTTATATCGGCCAATCAGATCGCTGTACTACCTGGCCATACTAGTTACACCTGACTATCACCAGCCCACTACTCTGACGTACAGTGGTCCCTGGATGCCCTTCTATGTCTCCATGTATTAGCCTCCATTCCTGGCCTAGCGGATGAATAGTCAATAAACATATTAACACTATAATTTTTTTGATTAAATCCGACATGTCTAATAACTTTACCACAGACTAAATACAATGGATCTTATATTAACTGGATGAATCACTCTCAACTATGCTCTTGAGAACAATCCTGAGTTTACAAACCACCTGACTAAATCTTGATAAACTTATCTTTAGCAGTGTGGATGTTCTGGATGATCGGGAGTGTGGGACTTCGGTCTCTTTACTTCAACAATCATGTGGTGGAAAGAGAAAGCACACACACAACACAATAACCCGTTAAATGAAATCACTGGGATGTGGTTTTAGTAATCTACACGTTTCTCGGACCTCCTGAAGTAAACTTCAGAGACTTACGGCATGAAGTCGTAATGGAACGATCCCCACGGCTAACAAGCCACTTCCTTTGCGCATCAAATGGAACCACTCGCTTGGACTTGGCAGGATTCTTTCCTCTTGAGATTCCTGAAGTGTGACCCAAACCCATGCTTTGCTACCATATATTATGTGCCCTGACCCTGGACCACATGGTCCATGTTAAAGCACCTTAATTTACAAACCACCTCTACCTAGCGATGTGATTCTTCACTGGCTTAATGTAGGGATTAACAAAGAAATACACAATTACTTCTTCATTTCTTTCAGGCCCGTTTAATATTGCCACTTTGTACCAACAATAATTAGCTTTCCTTCCCGTATGACCAACAACTGTCTCCTTAAGATTGTGGCCCTAGGCACGCGCTCTGCTATTCTCTATAGTCGGCACAACTCTCCTACGTCAAGTGACTGGTGTCAGACAACCTACCCTCCAAGACGCGCTGCGCTACACTACACTATCGCAGTCTGGAGGTGATGTCACAAAAGATCGAACTACAATTAAATAAGTACGGCAAACAAATGTTACGTGATGAACAAAAAATAAACTAACCTAGTGTGATATTTGTGGGAATATCCAAACCAGCATTACCGGCTATTCTCTGTAAAACTTTTTACTATAAATGAATTTATAGACATATAATTCTTTTGTAGTCATCCCATCACCCAAAGCTATGAACATATTAAGAAACTTATTACCTCTTGTTGCCTTGTGAATTGCCATACCAACGGCTAGAGATACTGGTAATATATAGATTTTGTTGAAATTTCTGGATATCTCTTTTTGTTAACAGACGTGATTAAACGCATTCGTACATTAAAATCCGAGTTAAGACTATAGCTCTATTATTTAAGTTGAATAATTATTTTCTTGGTTAAATGTTATATCAGCTGGCACAGCAATGCACCTCTTAAAGAAATAATATCACTTACAATTAAAATAACTTCAGATATGCTCTCTTTCAGTAATGATCCTGTAAAATTCTATTTTTTGCTTGTCTACATTTCCTTCCTAATAGTTTGAGCTGCAGAAAACAAATTTTTCATACGTTCGCCTACATTATTAACTTCTGTTTGGAAGAGAAATAGGTCTTCTGCATATTCCTAGAGACACCCTCTCATAATAGTTCTTAAACTTTGGGTCAGTAAATTGTAGATCCAAATCATGAAGTTATTTTTCAATTGTCTTCTACATTTAACTTCATCATCAGGTACATCTTTTAACTTACACATATTTTTGCATATCTGTTTTATATCTCTCATGCTAACAACATTTTCTTTTAAGAACATATTTTTCAAAACATTTATAAATATATTGTTATTGTTATACTTATAGTTGAGATGTATGAGATGTCTCCAGAAGTTGATAACCATTAAGGAAAGACCGTCCTCAGTACACTCGACAGTATTATTCAGGTTCCAGTCAATCTCTCTACTTCATATACTATAATTTGACCAGGAACAGATATCTTTGATGTAAATAGAGAAATGATCCTCATACTACATTTTCTATAATTTTACCAACATCAGATATATACGATCAAACAAGAGTAATATTCTCTCTACTCAATGTGCTATCATAATATGCGAAGGATGTGCTAGATCATTTGACTAACGATGTGGATAGGAATTGTGTTTGTTTGACCAAATTAGTTATTTTCCCAAACCAGATCTTCCTGGCATACCCTTGAAAGTACATTAGGTTATGTAACTATAAATAAGCCATTGTCTCTATCATCTGTTGGCACGTGAACTAAACTTAATACTCTTCTAGATTGGTTTGTTGATGTCGGAGAGGTCAGGGCTCTACTCCATGGCCTCCTGTGGGGATGTTCTGATTGGTTCTCACTCTTCGGTAAACAGTTTGACCCTGACTAAAAATGAGCCTAAGGCCATCTCTGCAGGTAAACAACCCCAAACCTGGAACACCTGTTTTCCGTAGGGAAAGGGGCATTATTTCTCGTAGGGTAAGTTACATCTAAGATCACCACAACATGAACTCTCCAGCCCAACTATTACCAGTTAAAAGCTTTCTCAGGGTAGCCAGGAGAATATTCTCCATCCCTTTCCTGGTCATTTGCAAGAGGAATTGGTTAACTTCGTAAAAGGAAGTAAAAAAACTCAACCTCAGATGCAGTATTGTTATCTAATGCCAAGAAGTATGAACGTTGCCAGGGTACCACCACGAGGAGACACTCTGTAGTGATTCTTGGTGAGTAGATCCGAGACAGGCAGATCCATTTTCTTTAACACTCCCCCATATCAGGAGAGCATCCGGACCATAAGAGAAGGAGTAGACTACTTCTTAAAACAGTCACATATAGCACACCAACACTAGAATCAGCGTTACTTCCCAACTCCTTCACCCCCAAAGAATTTGTAGACTATATTTCTTTAAGTAATTCTACGTTCAAAGCACATCGCCTAAACGTGTAGTAAGAACAGTTCAAATTATAAAATACACCATTGTTTTATACTACCCCAAGAACTGAGTCAGCGTGTAAAGATGACAAAGTTAATTTGCACACTATAATCATTTTAGTGTTCCAATATTTTGGTCAAATATTTCTTTAACGCCCACATGTTTGTTTGTACAAGTTGTCGGACAAGTTTCAACTTGACAAAGCTTTTAATACAAGGACCCCATGGGTCAGCCACAGGGCATCGGTTCACTTCGCCCAGTAAACCTATCAATATGGGACAAAATAAAAAATTCTAGCTATTTATCTGCTTTACATTAATTTTCTATTAAAAATAAACATAAATATTAAATAGTGACTTTAGCTTGTGACATTAAGAGAAAGTTTTTCCTAAGAATTATTTGTTAGCTATTACAGATTTCTACCATTAATATTAGATAAATTTTTCACTACATTAAAATTAGTTCAGCGTATAGTTATATAATATATATTTTGTATCCGTTTTAGAAAATCTTTTATGATTCTCAGTAAAGATATAATCCTTAGCAAGTTCTTGAAAATAAAATTTGGAAACAAACACTATATAAGTGGAACTATTCATCTTATATGATTAATAATAATAAGAAGAATAAAAAAATTAATAATAATATAGAAAATAAAATGGGGGAATCTAATTCAATTAAACACCTAAACAATATTTATGGATGCTATAATCAATATATTGATGGACACTCATGAATTATAAAGTTAAAAGCTAGTTAAAGAAAGATTTATTTCACTTATACACAAAATGTTAAATCAAAATTAATATGATAAATGCTAATTAAATTGAATATCATTGTTAGTTTTTCAAAGATTATTTCTAGGAGACCATCAATTTAACCACGCGGCTATAATAAGATTGATATGCTTGATACAATAAATTTGTTTATGACAGGTTATTTAAATATGAGAAGAGGCTTGAAAACAACCTGGTACAGTACGTATTATCTCTCTACCTGGAGAGTGTTCATACTATGGTTCTCATTGAAATAAGGTAAACGTGCACAAGTATAAGTGTATAAATCCCAAAAGGGTCGAGAGGTTCTAAGATATCACACATGAGGGAACAAAAATCACCCTTTATCCTGAAATCACAAACAATATCCTATATAGTTTGTATCAACAGCTCAGGAATGTGTGTTTAAGATGTGTGAAGCATTGGAAACGCAAGTTGTATATTTATTTGTATTCCTATTACTACAATCTATAATTGGTCTTCATGATGTACCACCAGGAATACGTACATAACGTTCCATAAACATATTGAAGAACACATGAAGTAGCTATTTTAATTACTATACATGAATTAAGGAGAAGTATACAATTACTTTACTCGTGCCCTGATCTAATCAGTTGGGCTAGCAGGTTCACGTTAATACCTCTGATAATCTATAAAATTACCATAGTTATCAAATGATCAATCAATTATTACTTTAGTGAATAGCATTTTATAATTATAAATAGCATTTAAAAATATTAATTATTTGTAAATTTGTTAGTTATTTATAGAAACGTAATGGCATAACATAATTTAAATAGTGCATATAGGTCACAGATATAACATAAATATAATATTTCAATATGGTGATTAATCTTGATCTAGTTTGTCATTATTTCTTTTTAAGTTTGGAAATGAATTGATCAGTGAGGCGATGTTGCTTATAGGTTTAGAAACACGATGATATTTGAATCTTTTAAACTGCTTATAGTTGACAAAGTAATTAAGAAGAAACGGATACTTGGCTAAAGAGGGCAGCTCTTAGACAACCCACTGTAATAAGCCCAAAGCTTATTTCACATTTAATGTAATATATCTCTCAACTAAATATTAGCCTGTAAGATAGTTTCAACTACCTCATTAAGTTTAAATCTATAAGTTCCTTTGTAGCTTAGCGTAGTTTTCATTCAAACCCTTGATCAGAATGTCTCTCATGGGTATTCTCCTATATATCTATGTCTCTCTCCCTGTTGGTAATTGGAACAGTGGAAGTTAATGGAGCAACCAGCGATGAGGGGCCTTTTGAGGGGGGTCCAATGGGTTAGGGGGATGATGGAAATAACGCAGAGATAGAAAATAGTCGCAGTGCCGACAACTGTTGGAAATAATAAAAAAGAGAGACACTTGCTCAAACTGTGTCCGTGTATGGATACATGATTTTTTGCATGTTTTACAACGGATGTAATAGACGTCTATTTGGAAATGACTCAATTTAAAAAGTGTTATAATATAATTAGTCATGTTGACTGAAAGTGTTTTAAATGTGAATTTTATGATTTACATTTGAAAGTAATCAACGCTGTACATATGTTTATCTTTTTAGATACTTATCATACTAATATATAAAAATGAGTTTGTGTCTGTTTGTCTATCTATTTGTTGCTAAATCACGCCTGAACTACTATACCGAATGGGGTGACATTTCGCATGGATTAAACTTGGAGATTCGATTTGAGTATGGACTTAAAATTTGATTTAAAAAATAATAATATGTCGTAAAACACTTGATCGATAGTTGTATATTTCTAATAAATGTAGTATTATTTTTCTCTCTCTTACATGATCATCAAATTAACGGCAATCCAAAGAATAGTTACAGAATAATTTCAATCTTAAATCTAAAGAGAAATTATATTTTGTGTTAACATTAGTAGAGAGATTGTGTTTCTTAAATTTACACTTTCAACACAATTATTCAATTGGATTTACATAAATATATATAATCTTAAAAAATAGTCGAGTTCTCCCACTAAAATATTGATGAGCTCCTGAGCATTCAAGGAAATAATAAAAATAAAAATATATGTAGGCCTATATATTTCGTGTGATAACAATATTAATTCAAGATAAAATAACTTAGTAATGCTTAAAGATGTGCAACTCAGGCATATTTATTAATACAATTTTACCAATATTAAGATATTTGAGCCTTGCTGCCAATACGGGATACTCCAAAATGCAGAAATCTGAGCATCGAATTGGCCTGAATAGTCAAAGAAACCTAAAGTTAATCTTCTCCTCTGGGTTATTTTCTTTTCTATAAAATACAAATGGATTTAGTGGACTCTTTTGTAGTAAACATCCGCATAAAAGAACCTAATTAATGTATTCAGGTCCACATATATTTCAATATAAAAATATTACAAATTACTTTTATGAAACATCAACTTAGATTTTAATGAATCTAATGTACCGTTCACCACCTTTATCTCAAACCGGTGGAGGCCACAATAGACGGGAAGAGGGTGGGTGGAAACTGTGAGGAATTTAATGTAACAAAATTAGGAACATTTGCAAGTTTAAGATTTTTTTTATTATTTATTCAAAGTTAGACAACAGAGGTAAACAAATAATACATGGCCTCACAAGGCAAAGTGAGTAGTGTTGAAAAACATATAAATATGGCAGAGACTGTGCTTGTGCAGTACATTTGAGGAAATATTACACAATCTCAAAGTAATAGTAGTCCTTGAGGAAGATTACGTTTGAAACACGGAGTTATAACATAAATTATTTATTTATATGAGTTAGTCTGGAAGAGACCCAATAATTATCAAAAATCGTTAATATAATAATAAAGAGCATTAAAGAGCTCTTCTACATGGTTAACAAAGCAGTTGAATTACCCTTGTGACTTCAGACTAAACAAACAGGTTAAATCATTAAACCTTTGAGACCTTACTATAACAATAAAGAGCTTAAAGAGCTTGAAAAATATAAAGGAATGAGGTGTTTCCATTATTGGAATTTCAAAGAGCTTGAACAGATCTTCTATACGCTTAACAAATTGCATGAATAACCATTGTGAATTCCAACTTAATCATTAAAATTAAGATTAAAATTTAATTTCAAATGTCAATTCTGATCAAAATAAATTAACAAAAGGTTTGTCTTCCCGACATAACTCAATCTTCTCTGAGACTATTACTTTCATCACCTTTGAAATAATTGAGAAGATTTCGACTTGTTAATATATAACATTATAATATAAAAATAAAGCAATATTACATTAGAATACTGGTAATTTCTCACCAAACGAATCGGTTATTGTTAAAGTTATAACCTATAAATCAACAACAAAAAAATTACTTTTATAATTTCTTCAAACATAATATGTCTACAAAATTGTATTTATAAATTAAATATTATCAAATTATAAAGTTTAAACAATTATTGGTAGCCACAAGTGAAATAAAATGTATATTTAATTAAATATTCCAAGCAAGAAAAAATAAAAACGTGGCTACCTACTAATAAGAATAGATATTACAAATAGACTAGCGCCCAATTGGAAAAAGGAAACATTAAGTGTTCCATGTAACAAATTTACTTTCCAAAATAAATCTTCAAATTGAGAAATTACTGTCGCCTACACTGAACAATTTTAATCACATAATTAACAAAGTATTTAAACACCAAAACTCATTTTAGGTCGATTATATGTAAATATTTAATAAAATATAAAGAATAAAATAGCCGAATCTATTATTTATGCTTATAAGTGAGGAATTCTCCATCAAGATATCATATTTTGAAAATTGAAAAATGACACCTGGACACGGGAATCAAACTCGGGTCCTTTAGCTTCATACGCCAATGCTCTAATCACTGAGCTATCCAGGAATCATCTGAAGCCCAGGTTAATTCTTCACTCATATTTTAAGGCAGAGTCTATGATGGACGTGCGGAAATCGTCCGCTACAAATGTGTTCTGTTATTAAGATCACGAGCTATCAGATAACACAGTCACCTTCGACTCGGTAGTTGGCTTAATGCTGCTGCCACTTGTACAATTATTATAATTGTAAGGAATTGCCTATTTAGGAATCAAATATCCGAAGATATTTTTATGCTTATTAGTGAGTAGTTCTCCATCTTGATATCATATTGGCATTGGCGTAGTAAGCCAAAGGTCTCGAGTTCAATTCTCGTGTTCAGGTGTCATTTTTCAATTTTCAGAATAAAATAAAAAGAGTTTATATTTTGACATCCTAAAGCGATTATATCTAAGTCCAGTCGTGGTTGTGTCGGAATTAATAATCAACCATGTTAGCTGAGCACCAGCTTTATATAGGTCTAGTTGATGGAAATAAGGGGTGGGGGGATCTTCATATTAAAATTATAATGCCACGTTGCAAACACGTGCTAGCAGCATGGTTCTCTTCTTAACAACCGTCATCATATTGACACGTCACCTAGACACGTAGACCGGAATTCTGGTGAGTTGGCAGTTAAGATCGCGTGAGGTTCATCTGTCGGCTGGCTAGTCCAATCAGCGTAGTTCTAGATCACCTCATTGAAGTGACTCGTTGATTCAACTTTCATAGCTTTGTAGAATCTGGTGCGAACTAGTCGGTCATGGAACTCGTGCTAATTTAGAAGATATAATGAGTGAGTAAAGCACATATTTTAGGCAAAGTAAGGTGTTGTAAATCTTTTTTATTGCAGGATGTCTGTGTGCATTGATTATATTCAGGGTGGGTAGTATAATGTAACATTAGCTAGAAGTGCTAATGTTACACTAAAAACTAAAAACTTCAAGTAAAAATTTAATTTTACATTGTATCTCTTTTAAAATAAAATTGTATTGGTGTTTGAAATTAAGACTTGAAAATCTGTTTCTCTAGCAGAGTTATTATTTTGGTAGTAGCACAGAAAGCAACTGAAACGATGAACTGGGAAGTGGACGAAAGGCTGAGTGCAGATAGCCATTTCACCTCACACTACGGGCTTAGGCTTAGTATCATCATTGGACTAACAATGACAGACAAGTTACTTCGTTGTATAATATACCTTTTGTTGACAAGACATGGAGGAGTGTGGCATTTGTCAGTATTCAGAACTGCTTCCAGCACGATGGATTGGATATTGGATTTATTACTTTTGAAGCTTCTTACTACTCGTTCGGGCTATACGTTTACGTACTTATTATTCTAATGTGTTGAATATGAGGAAGCTTCTATAAAAATGAAGTGTACCCAAATTTTCGTACAGGGAGATAAGAAATCCATGAAAGAAACCCCCACCCACCCCTCCAAACTCACGTGAGCAGAATTCTACTCCCGATCACCCCATCATCAGCAGTTCAGTCTATTGTGAGGGTGACGCGTTAGACAATTGGGTCCTGAAGCAGGAAAAACTATGACTCTATAACGAAATAAATATCACCAGAAGAAGCCATTATTGAGGTTGTGAGATTTGTTTTCAGCACAGAACTAAAATATATTGATATGACTTAAGAAAGAGGTATTGGAGGATTTCAATAAGCATCTAATGTTTGTTGAATATAATGTGCAGTTTAAAATCGAGTGTAGAAGAAACGCATATTTATAAGAATATTTAGAAAATATTAATTAAAATGTTATATAAAGAGCAACAGCACATATTCGATTACTTAGAATATTAATTAATAGATTTCAATAAATTGTATTATGTTTGTAATATTTTGTTTCTTTTGTTCCAAGCCCTGTCAATCAAAGTTAAGTGGAATTACATTTCTGGATAAGTGAACTTCGGACATTTGAACCAAATATCTGGGTCCATTGAGGTTCACTTAAGCGGAGTTGACTTTACGTGATATATTGAGGCCTTAAACCCGGCGACCTCCAGTGTGTGTAGTTACAAGTACAAGAAAAATATAAAGATGGCACTTTTCATGTCTACTTAGTGACACCTCAAGGTGCACCTCGGGCGTAGGCCTACTCTAACATGTTCATCCTAATGACTTACACAACGTGACTAGTGGGAAGTGCATCTTTAAGATCAATTAAACGAGAAATTTGAATTTTAAATAATTAGCAAGGTAAATCCTTAGGGTATGTAACTTAACTTATTTTTTAATATCCATATTGAGGCCAACACATTAGTCGTTGTGACCACCTACTACAGTAGATATAGAACCAAGAATCATTGAAAGCCGAAACTTGATATTCACTACGTTATTTGGGAAATCTTAGTTTTTGTAACTACATACATTGTGATCCTGAAGTATTTAACTGCTTGATCACTGGTCAAACGATGAACCTGAATTATTTAGTACGCCTTTTTCTACAAAGTAGTGAATCGTTTAAAACTGTCAATTAACATTATGATCATTCCTATATTTAACTGTTCCATAAAATTTACTATTTATTATCAAACCACCATATTCATTATTTAAACCTTGAATTGATCTATCTTCATCTTGAGGAGTTTGTGAAAGTTGAGAGGAAATGAAATAATTTCCTTTGATATATCTCCTTAAAGCTGGGACTAATTCAGCCTGGTCCTTTCCCCAGGATGCTCACTCTGCATTCGTGTATCTCTGAATCCCCTTCTATTTCCTGGCTAGGTATAGATGAGTTTAATAATAGACATGTATTTCTCTCTCTCGCTTTATTCAATACCTCTCATTGTATTGGCTGTGCTATAATGTAGAAAAACATTAACAAATCATTCCATACTCTTTAATCACTATCTCTCAATACTCTTCTTAGAATGGCTTGTCTCTCTTTTACTCAACACTTTCCCCATTTATCTGAACAACTCTCTATTTTATTTGCCCACAGATAGAGAGATTAGTTCTCTAGGTTGCATCTCTAAACATATATAAATTATTGAGTTGATAATATTTTTTAAACTTGAATTCTCCCAACTGAATTTTTAAACAAGTTCCAGGCACATTAATTTCAAAATAACTTGACATATGATACCATAGAGAATTATGAACACCTGCACCAAAAATGATTGTGTCTAGAGTGAACTTTTTCAAACACAACATTTATATTGCTGTGAGCCCTTGCGATAAATTAATGTAACACGATCAAAATTTTATATCTCAGCTCTAAGTCAGATTTAAGCTTTTCTTGAAAATAGCTAATAAGCATAACTATATATATATATATTTACTACATTTGTTCAGAACGGGTTATGATGATGATGATGATATGTGCAAATCTAAGTTTGTTTTGATGAGTTTCCCATCCATCTGGTGCTGGGCATGATCTATGTTCAGAACGGGTTATGATGATTATGATGATATGTGCAAATCTAAGTTTGTTTTGATGAGTTTCCCATCCATCTGGTGCTGGGCATGATCTCAGATCTTCAGCTGATTAGTGTTGTCCACACCATCTGGTCGAATGCAAATGTTCTTTGGAAGTTCAGAAAATGTGGTAGTTTTCCGTTGCTTTCCACACTGAAATGCTACGAGCGAGTGAAAAAGACCCTTACAATTTGTTTGAAATGTAATTTCACATAACTTGCAGGGATCTTTAACATCCCACAATCGACAGGGAACCGACGATTTTATTTCCTTTTCAAATGAACTTTGGCTGATAAACCTATATCGCTTAGTCAAATCCATCGACCTTTGCTGGATTTTAAACAATAAGCCCTTGAGTCTTGGGTCGAGGCACGCATTTTACACCAAGAAATCTGAGGTCAACTAGATAAGGCTCACAATATATTTTCCTCAGTCCCTTTGAATAAAATTTAAAAATCTAACTATCTGTTTTAGCTTTCTAAAATATAACTAATAACACACAGGTTGGTCGGATACTATGAAATTCTCTACAATTTTAATATATTCTATTAATAGTTACTTATGGAAGCTTCTTCCGTGCTTTAAATTGTGATCAATGTTGTGGGCAGTAAATTTGGGTCAGGTAATCTATGAATCTTGTCCTTAGAAGAACATTACTTACTTACTATAAAATAAATTACCACACTTAAAAAAAGTCAGCCTACTATCCTTATCTTGAGTTAACTAGACCCGGTCAACTTTATTACACCCTAACTGTATCTTGAACTAGTTCAACCCAGTCAACCTCATTACACCCTTTCTCTCTCAGGTTCAATCTAATGTTATTCTCCCATCTTATTCTAGGTCTTCCCAATGGGTTTGCCAGTCAGTACCATGAATAAGGTTTTAGACTATCCTATTTACGTTGCATGTCTTGCACACCACAATCTACAAGACTTTATTATCCTAAAATATATTTTGATGATTACAGGATATGTAACTTCCTCCTTGCCCCAGTAGCCGCATCCAACTCCCTTTCTGAACCAAATATCTTCCTAAGCACCTTGTTTTCAAATACCCTAGATTTAGTTTCGTCGTGTAAGCTAAGATAACTCTTTCACACCCGTAGAGAACAAGCAGTAAAATTATTGCTTTGTAATATTCTGAGTCTGATGTCTTTTCAAAGTAGGTGAGATGTCAAAAACTTACTGACGGATGTATAGCAACTTATGCATTTCCAAAATCTATTCATTTGATAATTTCCTATCTAGTTTCGTTATTGTTAATTAGAATTATTCCTACATATTTAAACTCAGTAACCCTGTCAAAATAATGATAATAATAGTTTGTTTGCAGTAGTATCTGAATTATCGTTCCCAGTGCGTTTTCTTTGTGTAAACATATACTTAGGCTTTGCAACATTCATTTATAAACCGATTTATTACTATTAACTGATAGAATCTGTGCATTTTTTGCAACAGAATACTTTCTATTGCCCATATATATTTAAAGTAATTAGATGAGATAAACCGTGTGTGTATTTTCAATAAGCTTTATTACTTCAACAATGAATCTAGGAACTGCATGTACTAGTAGTCTCAGCGACGGTAAACATACTATCACTGACGAATACAATATGGTCGTACTCCTTACAACAGTGACTAGGAGGTCATTGGGTCATTATTTGATAGATACACTACAGTTCATTTTATATTTGAATGTATACTTTTCTTCCTTTCTACAAATCAACATCGGTTATATTTCTCCTAACCACTCCACGAATATTTATTATGTTCGGGAAAGTCGTTAGTACCGCATTCGTTAACATACACCCAGAAAACACTCTTTCATATTTCTCCATTTCAACTGAACCATTAAATGGTGTATTAGGTCTTATAAACCCCCACATGGAGAATAAACTTTTGATTTTATCAGGATTTTAAAACAGTTCTTTTAAGGCATAGCTTGATTAATCTTCATCACAAATTTTAATTTATGAGTGGTTAGTTAAACAAAAGTACCTCATTTGAATACGTCGATTTCTTCAAATCCCATGTGCCCCTGTTATATAATTTTGAATATTTTTTGTTTCAGGTAATTTCTATGTAGGTTTTCATTGACCTTCTTGCTCTCTCATACTAGTTGTAAGTTGATATTTTCAATTGTTATTCTATCAACTGTATGTTTTTCCTCACACCATTTCCCATTTCTACTCATTCTCCTGTTCGTATTCCAGCCGATAACAGCCAACGTGTTCTCAACTTGCCTTTCTTCTTTTATATCTTCGTTCTAGCATGGTAGAACAAACTCCACTTCCTTTAGCTCAAAATATTCACACTGTGTCAAATACATTTCATATCATCTCTCTCTACTCAACTTGTGGAATAACTTAATTAATTTTAATAGATTAATTATAAAGGATTGAAATGCATTACTATAAAATTAAATGGTGTATTTCACAGACTTTCTAGCATTTTTATCTAAATCATGTTTATAAATCGTGAGATATATGAAACGATATAATATATATGGTTACGGAAGAATATGTCAAAAATAGCATCATATTCTACCAAATATAGTAAACTAAATAAAACTATATATTACCATAGAAACATATTGAGAAAATAGTACATATATGTTCACATAAAACCATAACAATCAATTTCAAATACCTCCAATTAAAAATATATATCGATCAATATCTCAGAAATAGTTGATTTTTATAAAAATATATTTAAAATAGAGGTTTATATAATTTTACTAGTACAACAACTTTGAGACATTGATAAGTTATTTATTATCTCAAAGAGTTGTGGTTATATGTACTGTACATAAAAAACTGGAGGTATCAGCTCATGTAAAGTACCCTCCAAGTCATTTTCCTCAAGGAATGAGAGCTGCTATTTTGCTTGTCATGTTAAACAGTGCCTAGATATGAGTTTTAATCAAGATCGCTTTGACATATTTAGAAAAAAATATGTTTCTCTCATTGCCTTTCAGTAAAATACCCTTAATTTTTGGGCTGGATATCTAACTACAAGCCCCCTCTCCCAGAAAATGTAATTAAAACATTAAATACGAAGTCTAAGCCCAATCTATAAAATGGTTTCGGCTCTAGACCAAGATACAGAAAAAGGGATATATTATCTTTACAGAACTATTTGTGCCAGTTTATTTTTAAATTATAATTATATATTCTATAATATAAGCTTCAATTTAAAATATAAGTTTTTTTATTAAATATTCTATGAAAATTTTACTAATATATTATTTTTATAATCACTTAAATATTATAATTATATTTTATATTTGTACATATATTATAATTATAAATGAAGGTTTTATTAATGTAAAGATTTGTAGGGACTTTATAATCCATTTTAGGATTCATTTAAGAAAAAGTAGATTAGTTATTCTTTTAAAATACATAGTTAAACCATTAACAAAGTACCATGACTATATTCCTAGCACTCTGGCAATAAAATCTTGAAATCCATGCTGCCAGAATTCTACCTTGAAATAAGTACATCCAATTCCTAGCCTTGTACCCAGATTCCTTCAAATATATTGCCTTCGCGCACCACATCACCACCCCGCCACATCTGAAGTACCTTGTTTATTCTTCATATGTTTGTTGATGCACACGAGCTAGAACGATCTTCATTATGTGATTTTCTTCATACTCCTGTTTTTTACCTTTATCAGGCACGAATATCTTTCTCCCCACTTTGTTTTCAAAACCTCTTTATTCGTTCTCTAGGTATAAAGGGAAAGACTACGCTCCACATCTGTCAATAACAACGGGTAAGAACATTCGTTAGTATATTCTCAGCTTAATATTTCGAGACAAAAGATGAGAGAGGTTGTTTGTATGGTTGTGTCATATAATTTATTTAGATTCGGGGATCACAATAAAGATAAAGATTAATCATAATCTAGAGGACGTAATTTTCACAATTACAAAACTTCCTCTTTTATATAAAAAAGTAAAAATACTATGTTTATGATGGTTAGAATTATGTCATGCTCCTATGTTTACTCTGTCTTAAGTATTCTCTTTGGTTTATAAGATGAAATATCCCCCATTTTCTCCTTGTATTTAAATTTGGAATTTTTCCTTTGTTATTTAGACATAAAACCAATCTTATATTCATTAGAACATTTATTTTAAATTAAAATCCCTTGAGTTGAGCTAGTAAACAATACACATTTGAGCGTCCACCTTATTGAAACAGATAACTAGATTGGATAACAGTGTCCCATTCGTTTACTATGAAAGGTCTTGCATTATATTCCTATGATATATATCTTATATAGGGTCATAGAGTAATCTGTCAAGGTTAGACTGATACCTTTAAGGTTAAATGGAGTTTATGTGCTTTGTTTGGCCTAGGCTCAAATAATGTCTCCACCCAATTTTGTAAAAATATGTCCACTGATATAACAGCTGTCACGGGATAAACATCTGGATAGACAGATCAAATGCTAAATGGTCATGATCAGACCTTGTAAATCATTAAAAAATATAATACCTGGTCCTAGCAACATTATATATAAAAATAGAGACTTTATTTTAAAAAACAAAATGAAAAACTCAAAAACCATATTTAAAATTATTTATTTATTCTTCACTTTGTGGCTAGTGAATTGTTGTATAGATGTTCAGCCATGATACAAGTGATGCATTTACGCTAACAGTAGTGATTTCCTCTCACTTCCTTTTACCCCTCATATAGAATTAACGCTCTTTGATTTTTTCAAATATTTCCAAATGTTTTATTTATGTATTATTTAAAATTTCAAATATGACATCTATTCATTAACATCTCATAAAATATGTCAATTTAAAATATATGTAAATAGAGTATTGTGTTTAAAATAATATATTTTAATTGTAAGTATATTTTAAAATTTATGTAAATAATATATACCCAGTATGAATAGTATAAAAATATAGTATTCTTTCCCACCGCAAAAGGTTCCATCTTAATTACCCAAAAGCATTTGATAATGAGTTTAAGAGTTGGAGAGAGATGAACTATGCGTATTTGAAAGTGCAGACTAGTGTGAAGAAGGGAATGTTTCAGTAAATATAACACCACACCAGCTGAGTTTTTCTTCTTCTTATATTCTTATAGAAATTTAATATATCAATAATATCTCTTTAATATTATTGCTAGCCGTCGATTAAAATAAAAATAATGAATTCTACGCAAAATGTTGAATTATATTAAAATAACAATCATATTTAACAAATTGTAATTTATAAATTCGATTCTAAAAAATATCTTTTCACCATAAAATTCACAAATAAAATATTTCCGTGCCAAGCATTAAAGATTGTTGTGGCCACTGATTTAAATACACATAATATATAGTTCAGTGGTTTTCATCCAGGGCAGCACAATCGCAAGTTTCCTTCTCCAAAATTGTTATTAGTACTTTCTCCTTACTTACGCTTTACTTTGTAAATAGAACAATGTGTTCTGAAATTGTTTTTAATGAAAGAGATGGGAGAAAGGTTTACTTGAAATTCGTCGGTCAGCAATCATATACAGGAGATTGAATGAATGAAAATATAACGTTTAGAGTTTAGCTCTTTCCCCTAAAATAACTAGTACTGATATTTCCAAAGGAAGTTGTATTAACTGCTGTTAACAGATCTTTGAATATAGTATTGATATTCGAAAAAAGATTTCCCTGTCATTGGCTGTCTACTCTATTCCAAAATTGAAGCCTTGGACTATATGACCACCGAAGCATGTTTTATCGTTGTATTTTGTTTGTCGGTTTGTTTGTACTAAGCCTTAGAATAAATTTAATGGTCGATTAAAAACCATACAAAACAATTTTATACTGTCAATATTGACAAAATATAGCCATCATGTATTATTAATATTACTATTACTATATTTGTGTTAATATGGTACTTAAAATAGACACATTTAAAACCTATAGTCTTACAAATGAACTAGCTATGAAATTAATTTTATTAGTTAACTATAAGATTTCAACCATTGAAAGCCTCATGTTTTCGTAAGAGAAGTAATGTTGTTTAGGTCTAAGACTGGTGTAATTAAACATTTACTTTAAATTGTATCCATTACACAAAATTAGTATTCGATTATTTGATAGTTAACTAACAAGGTACATGAGTCGAGTAATATAATATTAACAGTTTTATAGAAAGATCGATTCGAATGAAGAGGCTATTGAATAGAAAACACCAAACCCTTCTAGGTATAGAGACAAAGCTTGGGCAATATATGTTCGCTTATCTACGGTTCCACTCGGTTACATTCCCAGTAATGTTCACTAGCTAGCTCAAGCAAGGCCAGCATCATTGTTAAACCTTTCTGTGGGTCTTGAACACATCCTCTAGTATTTACAGCCTTTGTGCCAAACGTCGAGCGTGTCTTCTACGGCCTCTTTCACAAGATACGGCCTATCTGCCGGGCAGAAACCTCACGGAGACTATAGACACATGGTAGTGCATGAGCCCCTACTCATGGCAACAGACCTGTAGTTTCACTGTCCAGAGACCGTGCTGTCACTACAATTATACGGTCACTGTAAGTACCATCCAGAGGCCTAATGTGCCATGTTAGGGCTATCACCTATCAGCCATACATTAGCAGTCTTATCGGCGGGCTAGTTTCGCATCACTAGCAACCGGTTGTTACTGATCCTGAGTTTGATGTTGAGAAACTGATATTTCTAGTGAAAGAAAGGCCTATTTTATGGGACACGACAGACGTTTATAAGGACAGAAACTTGACAAGGCAAGTGCTGTGACAAATTTGTGTTGTTTTCGACGAGGTGCTCGAGAATAAAACCCCAGCTGAGAAAAACCATTTGGTAAGTCACTAGATGAGTTGAATTAAATTCAGTAGCTATAGGTACCAACGACATAGATTTTTATAACAAACTGATTTTTCTTCTAATATCTAACACCACAATTAGGGATATTTTGGCTTTCGTATTATGTGGCTATTGCTACATAATGTTCTTTTGAACGCTTAGAAAGGCTCCCTTTACGGAGAAGAATCCAAATGGAAGAACAAACATTTCTAAGAACCTTGCTTATCGAAGATACTCTCATTATGTGAGCATAATTTATACCTGTGAATATGGTTCACTTTCAAGGTAGCTGAAATAAACAATAACTAAGAAAATAAAGTACACATTAGAACAGGCTTATAAGTAATTTTAATCACTCACACACACACACATGAATACATAACTTAACAAACACACACACACACACAGAAGCATAAATACATTTTAAAGTATATTTCTCAAGGTACAAATATTAGAGATGTGTAAATGAAATGATGCAGGAAAGAACAAGATGGCAATAGATCAGATTCAGAAATGTCTATGTCATGAAAGTATTTATACCATGACCTTCTATTATTCTATAGAAAAAAAATAACTGAACATCATACAAGTGATGCCAGGATCAATCCAGAAGGCAAAAATATTTCAAACAACGTATCAATTTCATCCTGAATGTATCGAACTACAAGTTGCCAAACAACCAAAAAGTGAGGCTAAAATGCAAAAAGCAGCCACACAAAGTACATCATAAGTGGCAGATCCACAAAGTCCAACTCAAGCAGTACCTTAAATTATTCAAGGAACTTAAAAAATAGGATCGTTGAATTCGAGTTAATAATGTTAAAAGCAGTAGAAGCAGAGCCAAAAGCAGAAAACGCTTACCTAAACTTTTTCAAAGGTGAAATTCTTCAATCGATTTAAATTTTAGATAATTAACAGTTAGTTGGTTTCTAAATGGTATTACTACTATCAATAAATTATACCAACTGCCAAACTGTGGCATTACCAGTGGCCCAGCATCCTCCCCAGACCTTATGTAGCCCCTTTTCGTCCTCCAGGACAAAGGCAGGCATACAACAGGATAAAAAAAGGGGGAAATGAATGCAGAGAAAGCGGATAGGACAATAAAAACAAATATATTATTGTGGTGGGATATGATTATTAATGTTTTAGTGTCCAGATTTTTAAAATTCAACGTTGTAGCTCATCCTAAGACGCTACACTTAGATGTCCAACGCACACATACTAATAAAAATTAAGCTCTTCAGGTTAATCTTCAGACTTTGCGTGTCCATCTCACTACATATTTTCAACAAGTTTCACAAACACTTCTTGAACCTGAAACCAATTCAAATCCTTCCCAACCATACACTCTTCAGCCAAATCCTACTCAACAGATCCTTGCTCAGGGTACAGCCCTACATTTCCCGAAAACACAAGGTGTACACAACGTAACATGCCATATCATACATGTTAGCAACATTTTTTTTTTTATCAGTAACATTTTCGAAATATCTCTAGTTTTTAATAATCAGTCATTAGCAAACTGCCCTCAATTCAAGAGCTACATTACAAATAAAAAATTATACTTCCCGATGTAGGAAGCACCTTAATACAAAGTTTGTATGAAATACATTAAACCGTCTTGGTTGTAGCCTCAGTGAAATTTAAGAATTGTTTTGTGTTCAGGTAAGGACCTCATTTAAAATTACAAGAAAAAGACTTATCATAGTCTAGAGGCTTAAAATGCTCACGATTGCAATATCTCCTTATATGAGAAAGTAAATAATATACACAATTGCGATAGAAAAACTATTACACACTTACAGTAGTTCAATAAATTAATACCGCCAATAGCTATAATTTATGTTGACTGTTAAGATAAGATTACAGCTACTCATACACATTTAACTATAGGCTTACATTATGGCAGCTAGAAGAAATGTAATAGAAATTATCAGTAAATCTGACAAAATCTAATATAAGCCATACAATCGATAATAAGTATTAATAATTAGATTAGATTAAATTTATAGCCAACTTCACAGTGATATTTATATTAATTTACAAAATCACTTATGGCTTTGAAACGTGTAATAGATCTATTTCAGCCTCGACGGGAAAACGTCGTTTAAAATTTTTTATAGCAACCTAAAGTACGAAAATAAATGATCTGACTTTGGAATGGATTTGATTAGTTTCCGAATTAACTTTGATTCTCTTAAAATAGAAATCAATTTTTAAGCATGGCTTCAAACTACTTTTTTGCTCTCAATATTTTCAGGTAACCTTCACCCACAAATGATTTCTGAAACCTCTAATTTGGTTTTAACACTATGATTTAGGCATAAATCATTTTCACGTGTTTAAAAACGTAGACAAACTAAACATTCCAGTATCTACAGTATATCTATGAACAAATTACGTGAACTCATATAGCACAGGATAATAATACACATAGCACCAAAATACTATTGTCTAACATGGGCATCATGCTTGAACTCTAGTTGTCCCATCTATCGGCCATGAGAAGAAAAAATTTAATTGATTTAAATTTAGTCATGCAAATTGCTTGTCAAACAGTTTGATCATTAAACCAAATACCGAAACCAAGACATTCTTTTCATTGCCTTACTTTATTTTGTTCAACCTCAGTGAGACTTTAAATATATTTAGATAAGAATCAGAAATGCAAATTTTGAATAAAGGTTGAGTCCAAACAATTTCATTCAATGTTACTGGTCACGAGGTTCATAAATAATTTAATCTTGTTAAATCAATTTCTCTAATAAACTTACATCACATCGGAAGAAAACCGGAGGAGATGTAATCATGACGCCCCCTTCCCTCACTTCCGGTAGCTATAATGGTCAGTTTATGTATTATCATCTATAGCTTTATTTTCCCTCAAATTTTTCTTCCAAATTCTCGTATAACAGTTAGTACTCTATTATGGTACCCCAGTCATTTCACGAGTAGCAATTTTTTTTGGCAAGTAATCAACTACAAAATAAAGGTTTCCCCTTAGTATCAATAAATATTAATATGAGTAATATTAATGTTATATGCGCATCTAATTATTATTGCTATTAAATAACAGTTGAAACTGTACGTTATCTTACAGCACTTGTAGGCTCTTGGTAATGAGGAGGTAGAAAATCACCTTGAACATACCTGATGAACCCCAAACTCCGTGTCAGCTACACAGCAGTGAGACTAATATCTTAAACCTAGCACCAATGCACGTGATATAATTTGCTATCGTAAGGTTTTACCAATCTTACGATCAACTTGATAGCATGAAGCAAGACGTGATTGGAATTGTTCTTATCTTAATTCGATCATTTGATTAATTGAAGAGTTCATAAGCTTAATTAGATAACTGAACTGAAGGTATCCAATGTTGGTCCACTGATCGCAGAGTAGAGATAGTTAACTATAATTATCTATTTTCCATTTTCACGACCCCCCTTGGCTGAGACTGACAAGGCATATGGCAATGTCATCTGTAATTTCATGTTTTACCTCCAGCTAAATACCATACTACCAGGGGCTCTCAGGAAAACACACAATCAAAATACGCATGCAAACTTTCCTGGTTGATGATAGATTGACACATGTAACGTCAGCATTTAAATGGACTCTTCCTACTGTCGTAATATCTATATACATGTAATATTTACCAAAAATATGAAATAACGCACTTCAACAAAAAATGGAAATCGTATAATTAAATCAGTCTTTAAGTTATGGGCCCAGTGCGCTGCAGTACTTGTAAATAGCCCATACTGGCATTAATAAGTTGGATTTGTGGTCTCACTTCTCACCTTCATCGTTTGACCTTGACTTCTTTGATACCACCCATTAAGCAGTTTTTTTATAATAATATGAGACGTCTATTTGGTTTTTCCTCGTAAAATCACCTAGCCTAAAGAATTCATTACTCTCGTTAGTAGAAATATTTTTGAATATGGTTGATAAATAAGATACATGTATAGTATATATATTGGCCCCATCTACTCTGAAAGGTAGTAATCTAACACCAATAAATAATACTCTAGAGTGGTACGAAAAACCGACCTTTCTAATTAAAATCGTGATGGTGCCTTTTGTTACCTTTACAGTTTGGAATGTGTAAAACGATTCGTTCCAGTGTCCCAACGTGTTTGAAATGTGACATAGCTTCTTCAAAATACTCAATTATTAAGACACGTTCTCCCGGATCAGGGACCCCTTCTGCGTTGGCTCCCCTTTCTCCCATCAGGGATCTTACATTTTACAACGCATGTCACAAAGCATGACGGCAGATGATATCACGTTTTTCTTTTTGTCCCTTGCGTGGTGAGAGCCTGTCTCATACACACGTGTTTTAAAGAGTGGCTTAAGTGATTTATTTAGTATTTGGGATTTGCAATTGGCATTCTATGCAAACTTAAAATATGGTTATACTTTATATATATACTAATCACCAGAAATAAGTGACAGAATTATACATACATTAAGGAAGCTGTAATGAAATATTCTCTATAATTGAATCGTGATGTGGAAATAAAATCAGTACACAAAATAGGTGAATTAATTGCTTCGAAGTTGATTGAATTATGGAAGAAAGCTTCAATCCACGTAATATATTTTAATATAAATAAGAAATTATTCTGAGACTATTAAAATAAATACAGAAATATACTAAGACCTCAAAAAGGATTTTTTTAAATATATATAAACCAATATTGAAACACTTCCAAAATAAATTTTATGGAACCCCGCACGGACTTTCTCGATCAACTGTTTAAAAATGTAGATATTTACTCATAACTTGTGATATATGTGAAACTAAATAGTATACACTAGAAAACCCAAGCATAAATTGCACTATACTTATGTAAGTCTTTTTTGAATCCCGGTTTAAAATGTTGTATTTTTATTTTTAAAGAATTAATGTCCTCATTTGTATGTTTAGACTAATAAAAAAGATTAATATTGGGTCCACAAGGGTCGACACTTCGTATTAAAATTTCGACTTCCGATAGACTTTTTATAAGGTGTTTCACATCTTTAGGTCCGCGTATTAATATTAAATTCTTCATTTATAAGTTTTGTACAATAAAAAATGTAAATATTGACTATTGAGTCTAAAATGGAGATAGATCATTGCTATACAACTATTTCTCTTAAGAGTTTTGAATAAAAATAACATAAACTTTTTGAAAGACTTATATCTAATTACTCTATAGCATTGGAGAATTATTGCGTTAAAACATAAGTAGTATATCTTTACAACTAAAACTCACAAAATTGTATTAATATAATTGCCAATATCTCAGAAATTGTTGGTTTTATAAAAATGTATTTCGTATAAAGTTCTTTAATTTTAATAGTACTACAATTTTGCAATGATAAGTTGTTTAGTATCTCAAATATTTGCGGGAATACGAAAATTTCCACTTCTGTTAAGAACCCTAAAGTTCATTTTCATGGGGAAATGAAAATAGCCAATTTATTTATAATCTTAATCAACGCCTAGATACGAATTTTAATCACAATCGTTATAGACTATTTTGAGAAAATTGATTTTTTCTCTTTTAGCCCTTTGTAAAACTACTACTGCTCTTAATTTTAAGTTTTAACAGACAAACAGACAGATGGCATTGCAAATACCATTTTTAGGTGTTCGGAAGGTCATGAGACGTCAACATTCATCAAGATTTCAGGTTAGATATTTTTTACTGTTACAATACTTAACCTTTAGTGTTAGAAAAGTTAAAAAATATATATATTTGCGTATAGCTTGAAAGTTATTTGTTTTATAAAAATATGTTTCGAATAAAATATTTGTATTATAAATAGATCTACATATTTGTAATGTTAAGTAATTTCATATCTCAAATAGTTTCGGAGATATAATAAAAAATTAGAATTTACGTATCAAACTAGAGCCCCTAATCATTATTCTGTAATATTGAGAGTAGCCAATTTGTTTGTAATATTTTTTAATGTTAAAAAATGAAATTTAATCAAAATAGTTTGAGCCAATTTTGAGAAAATCGAATTTTTTCTATTTTTGCCATTCAGTAAACTACCCTTATATTTAGAGTTAGATATCCAATTCCAAAGACCCCTGGGGCAACCCAAGAAAACCCTGGATAACAAGTTTTATCCCGATTGGTAAAATAGTTTAGGGTCTAGTCAGAAGTACAAACAGACAGAGACAGACAGATGGAAATTCAAAAATCACTTTTTCGGATTCAAAGAGTCATAAAACTTCAAGATTCATCAAAATCTTGAGTTCGAATTTTTTGACGATCACAATACTTTCTCTACCTGTAAGAAAACAAGAAAGTAAAAATGGAAGAAAATGATATGTTTTATCCATAAACGGACTATCTTATATGATAAACCTCTAGTTTTAGAAGTTAGGCTTCTATATCACATAGTTTAATTCTTAGAATATATTATTAAGCTGTACTTCAAGAATCAGGGGCAGAATATATTGGACATGTCTTACCTTGTACTGGGTCCACTGCAAACATCAAATTAATTATCATCCTATATTTAAAATGTCATGAATTAGATATGACACATATTATTGCCATTGGATATAATGGAACAGCTATCGATACTGGTCATGAAGTTGGGGTTATGAGGTTATTATAGATTTTTATATAGGAGCACTGCAATGGGTTTTTTTGGTCAATGACACGGAAACTAATTTCTACTGCGACACCTTTGATTAACTAGAGAGACCAACAACAGGATTCCGAGAATTTTAATTACCTATTGGTAAAAATATGGCCTAATGTGAGAAGCTTGAAGGTATCCGATTAAATCAGATTTACCTGAAGTTTACGAAACGTATTAAGTATGGCTTGAAGTAATTGTTGGAAATATTTCGTACAGTAATTCCTTATAATTGCAGTGTGCTTAGCCCAAATTATACTGGAAAAGTTTGTCAGTACAAATGGTTGAAAAAAGCCGATCAATAGCTTATTGTATATATTGTGTAAGAGCTAAGTGCTACAATGTTGTAATAGAGTAAATAAATTATGTGTGAAAGGATTCACTAACTTGAGTTGAATCTAGAAAGAGGATATCCAAAAATGATAGAGGGTCGTAGTCGCAATGCGTTGTTCAAGTGTTTTGATTACTAAACTCTTAATCGGCACGTCTCAAAAACTAGGGTAAAAACTACGTCAGGTGTAGTGACTTGTGGGTTCGAGTTTAGGGGATAGGAGTTGCTTTATGTTTCCAATAGAATTACAAGATGGACTTGTTTGTGAACCGCTGTCAAGGGGGTCTACTAGTCGATCGGTTACGCGGTTATGATGTACCGTGGATAAAAACTATCTTCACCACCAAACCCCACCACCTAAAAAAGGTGTATACACACCCCATTTTACCTGGAAATCAGTGCCTTGTATGGCTCTTTCACGCACGTCAACACAGAACCCAGTTCATCATTCAACTTGGTGATAAAACTAGGAAGAAGACTCCCGTTCGCTTATCCCCGAGTTGAGGACGCTTCGCAGGCGCTAAGACTTGAGGAAAAAAGTGCCAAGTGCTATCACGTGTAGTCTCCCTACCCCCTGAAAGTCATCCTTTCGAAGTTGAGAGCAGGCGTCAAAGCGAGGGTCGTTTCTGATTAGCTAATGATGACTTCATTTGTCATGGAATACTTCCCTACCATTTTTACTTTCTCTCTATCTTACAGGTAGAGAAAGTATGGTAATCGTCAAAAAATTCGAACTCAAGATTTTGATGAATCTTGACGTTTCATGACTCTCTGAATCCGAAAAAGTGGTTTTTGAATTTCCGTCTGTCTGTCTGTCTGTCTGTACCTCCAACTAGAGCCTAAACTATTTTACCGATTGAGCTGAAACTTGATATCTAGGGTTTTCATAGGGTTGCCCCGAGGGGTTTTTGGAATTGGATATCTACCCCTAAAATTAAGGGTAGTTTACTGAAGGGAAAAAAGAGAAAAAGTCGATTTTCTCAAAATCGGCTCTAACGATTTTGATTAAATTTCATTTATGAACATTAATAAATATTCCAAACAAAATGGCTACTCTCAATATTTCGGCAAAATGGCTTTAAGGGCTCCGGTCTGATGCGTAAATTAACATTTTTTATAATAGCTCCGAAACTATTTGAGATATGAAATTACTTAGCATTACAAATATGTATATATATTTATAATACAAATATTTTATTCGAAACATATTTTTATAAAATCAATAATTTTCAATCTATACGCAATTATATATATATTTTTAGCTTTTTGGACATTAAAGCTTAAGTATTGCGATCGTAAAAAAAACTAACCTGAAATGTTGATGGATTTCGACGTCTCATGACCCCCCGAACCCTAAAAAATAGTCTTTGCAATGCCGTCTGTCTGTGTGTCTATTAAAACTTAAAATTAAGGGTAGTTTACTGAAGGGCAAAAAGAGAAAAAGTCGATTTTCTCAAAATCGGCTCTAACGATTTTGATTAAATTTCATTTATGAACATTAATAAATATTCCAAACAAAATGGCTACTCTCAATATTTCGGCAAAATGGCTTTAAGGGCTCCGGTCTGATGCGTAAATTAACATTTTTTATAATAGCTCCGAAACTATTTGAGATATGAAATTACTTAGCATTACAAATATGTATATATATTTATAATACAAATATTTTATTCGAAACATATTTTTATAAAATCAATAATTTTCAATCTATACGCAATTATATATATATTTTTAGCTTTTTGGACATTAAAGCTTAAGTATTGCGATCGTAAAAAAAACTAACCTGAAATGTTGATGGATGTCGACGTCTCATGACCCCCCGAACCCTAAAAAATAGTCTTTGCAATGCCGTCTGTCTGTGTGTCTATTAAAACTTAAAATTAAGGGTAGTTTACTGAAGGGCAAAAAGAGAAAAAGTCGATTTTCTCAAAATCGGCTCTAACGATTTTGATTAAATTTCATTTATGAACATTAATAAATATTCCAAACAAAATGGCTACTCTCAATATTTCGGCAAAATGGCTTTAAGGGCTCCGGTCTGATGCGTAAATTAACATTTTTTATAATAGCTCCGAAACTATTTGAGATATGAAATTACTTAGCATTACAAATATGTATATATATTTATAATACAGATATTTTATCCGAAACATATTTTTATAAAATCAATAACTTTCAATCTATACGCAATTATATGAATTTTTTTAACTTTTTGGACATTAAAGTTTAAGTATTGCGACCGTAAAAAAAAACTAACCTGAAATGTTGATGGATGTCGACGTCTCATGACCCCCCGAACCCTAAAAAATAGTCTTTGCAATGCCGTCTGTCTGTGTGTCTATAAAAACTTAAAATTAAGGGTAGTTTACTGAAGGGCGAAAAGAGAAAAATTTGGTTTTCTCAAAATCTGCTCAAACGATTTTGATTAAAATTCGTATCTAGGCGTTGATTAAGATTATAAATAAACTGGCTATTTTCATTTTCCTATGAAAATGATTTTTAGGGTACTTTACAGAAGCGTTAATTTCCGTATCTCCACAACTATTGGAGAAACTAAACAACTTATCATTGCAAAATTGTAGGACTATTAGAAATAAAAAACTTTTATTTGACATATATTTTTATAAAAGCAGCAGTTTCTGAGATATTTGCAAATATATTAATACAATTTTGTGAGCTTTAGTTGTAAACATATACTACTTAAGTCTTAACGCAATAATTCTCCAATGCCATAGAGTAATTAAATATAAGTATCTAAAAAAGTATGGTATTTTTCCTTAAATCTCTTAGGAGAAATGTTTGCATAGCAATGATCTATCTCCATTTTAGACTCAATAGTCAATATTAACATTTTTTATTGGTCAAAATGTATAAATGAATAATTAAATATCAATGCGATGACTTGAAGATCTGCAACACCTTATAAAATGTTAAAATTTTAACCAGAAATCGAAATTTTAATACGAAGTGTTGACCCTTGTGGAAGACATTAAACTGTTTGAAATGCTCTTAGGTGGACAAAGATGCGCCTCTTTTCTCATTGATTATATATCATTGTATATTATTTTATGCGTGTTCTTATGTGAAGTGGTGATGATACAATGTACATTATTCCGTTCAGAAATCTTACGAGTTTATAGAAAGAGAGAGAAAGTCTGTGCGGTGTGCCGTAACATTTATTTTATATATTTTTTTATTTGAAAATTGGGGAACTATTAAACTCTTTCTAAATTATGTAGGGATTAAATTTGATAATGCATCGACTTATTTATTTATTATTATTATTTACTAAATTTGATTTCCTTGGCATTTAGATTTTTCTTGAATACGGGCCTGTTTTGTTTTTATGTCTTTTAATTCAGGTTCAGTTGTAGTATTCGCAAATCAAATTATGTAATTTAATCTTTGCGCGCTATCTTGACTATATTTTGTTTGGCTATGTTCTTACAGTTGTAGTAAGTTTAAATGAAACTAGCATGGTTTCGTATCATATTCTACATTTCCACACGAGTCGGAAATTCGGTAAATGATTTAAATATGTTCAAATTTTATTATGAACTAAGTAAATAATTTAGAAAGATCTTAAGCTTTTTGGTGTGTATGCAACCCCCGCCTCATGGGTTGTTAGATGAGAATAATGACTTTACTTGTGAATATTGCAGCCAAGTGTATGGTTATGAGCAAAAATAAACTAGTTTATATGTATAATTTATGAGATATGACACGTATAAACTTTATAATAAACTTAATTTCAGATTTTATAGGTATCTTTTGAATGACTTAGCCATGTTTTTTAGACGACAGGGTGTATTCCAGCTTTCATTTAGTTTTGATTATTGCTCGTATTAATTAATTTTGTTTACTTTTTAATTGGTTCTGTTAACTTTTTATCAAGTTTCTTTAATCTATATAAATGCATTTAGTATTATGTAACCTTATTTTATTATTTTTTTACTTAAGTATATTTACTCGCTTCCCGATAAATATTGTTGGATTATTCGCTATTGCGCATTGTCCGCAATCAATAAACATTATTTTGTTAACCTTTTGATCATTATCGCTGATAATAAAACGGCCTTCAGGCCAATGTAAATTTCATGTCATTCATCATGCATTTACATTAAGTAAACCCTTAAATCCCAAAATGTGAATAGTTGAATCCATTAGTTAACTGATAGTTTACATAGCTAGGTTCAGTTACTTGAGCTTTGCATATTTGAATGTGGATCAAATAGAGATCCCTAGTGATCTACTTTATCTATTGTTTGTCTTACAACGCCTTCTCTATAGAGAAGGGTTAAAGGGCAATATATCAAATTAGTGTGTTTGAAATCTAACTTGACGACGAGAATCCTGCACCTCTGTAATCAAGCTCTGTACCTCAAACATCACATGAATCTTTGTTAAAATAAACACCTCCTTTAAAAGCTCTGCAAACACCTCCATGATTTTCACAAGCCTGAACACCCACCTACTACCGTTACGTATGGTGTCAGAAGCAAAACGGGGCAGCAAGATTTTTGAAATACAGTGCTTCTGGAGAAATCCACGTGAACTTGTAAAAATGGATTGGGGTGTGACTAGTTCGTGTAGCTAGTAGCTAAAGGTACCTGAGGGTATGTGGCGCTACTTCAAATTGTGTTGTACCAGTTCAACTAACATCCTCTATGCGCAGAAATTGGGAACAACAACAGCTGCATTCACGTATGTAGAGGACGATGGATTGCTGGAGTATCAGCAGTGACTAAAGGTGAGAAGCGTCTCACTTACATAAACCATGTCCAATTATTTGGTCTTAGGGGAGCAAGTCGATTTGCAGACCATTATGGAATTGTTGGCTAGAAAATTGGCATATCTTGTTGAAGTAAACGAGACCTTTAGTAAGAAGAAGGAAGCAAGTTTTAAAGAAAAGCTACTGCACGCTAGCATTTTAAATTTTTCGCTTATTCTTAACATTCCAATATTATATAGCAAGATAGAAGATAATGTTTCTGTTTTCTCCTCTAAGATGGAGACAGCAGCTAATTTAGTAAATCGGACAGATAGTGAATGACAGGCAGTCACTAACTTGAGATTAGGAGGTGAGGCTTAAAATTACTAATATCTTATCCTGGTTGTTTAGAGGCAGCCTCATTTAAGGCTGTAAAAGCTTGTTTAGCGGAGCACTTTAAGCGTAAATTTAATTCCAAATATTTTAGGGGGCAGTTTAAAAAATTAGAAGGGAAAAGGGAGAATTTCTTTAAACATTTGCTGATAGGATAAGGAAGACAATCGTCAACATTTATGAGCTAGGAGATAATGTCATTACGAACGAGGTACTTCAGTTCAAGGCCGACCATCGGGCGTTAGATGCTTTCCTTAATAGATTGTCTGCGGTAGTAGTGAGATTTATCCACTTTTTAGATTTTAAGACATTAAAGAATGGAATAATAGCAGCAATTAGTAACATAGAACGTGACAGACGTCCTCAGGAGAAGGAGAAAGGAAAAAAATATCTTTTCAGTCCCAGGAAATAAGCGTTGTTTCAAAATTCAATATTAAAGGACATTTAGTAAGAGATTGGAGGAAATTTCAAGCTCAAATATCTAGACCTAGGAATTGTCAAAACGGAACAGGACCCTACTATTTTAATTGTAGAAAAAAGGTAATTTTTTCCCAGAATTTACAAAAAGGGAAACAGTGAGAAACACCCAAAAGAGGATGGGGCCGTTTAAGCTACGTAAATTGGTCCCAGCTAATGATGGTTCCCACAATCGCTAAAGCTAATGACGAAAATGCAGGTTCTTAGTAGATAGTGGTGCTCAAACTTCTATAATGTGGCAAAGTAAGAAACGGAGAATAATGAATCTTTCTCCACCGGCATACCAATTAACAGGTGTGTTGGGGCATGAATTGAAATCTTACGGGAAAAAGAGGTTCAGTTATATATAGATGGGGCTGTATATCGAATGATGGTGCAAGTTGTTGCATGTAAAAAATTTTGGGTAAACTTGGAGATACTGGCATTGACTTTCTGAAAAGTAATTCAGCTCTTATTGATATATCAAAACAACTAGTTATTCACATATACAAAAATTAATACAACCTAAGAGGAGCGCTGTTTGAGGGTGAGGTCATACGGACAAATATAGCCTCATTGGAGGAAGATACAACCCCTTCGGCTGCTGATACTGTCCAGATCCCTATATATATGACTGAAATTGAAAAAATATGCTAAGGTATCAGAAAAATTGTCTAGGTCAAAGTCCAGTTACCGGTAGGGTCAGAAGATAAGAGATTATTCTTGTGGAGCCTCTAGTTACTGAAGACAATTCGAATACACAACAAGTGTATGTTCAACGAAGCGTGAGTAAACAAGAGTCGATCCAGTGGATTATCAAGAAATAATTAGAGATAGAAGTAATTTACCAGCAACACCTATAGTTCAACATCGGATCCATACAGGAGACTCACCGCCAATCACGCAAGGGCCGTATAGGATTCCCTATAATCAGCAGAAACTCGTACAAGAAATGATTGACAAATAGTTATAGTCTGGTTTTATAATGCTTATAGAAACGAGAGATGAACCACGGACTTAGCCAATAGTCACGTTAAAAAAGAACTCAGGAGAAGGAGCACAAAATATAGGATCTACGTATATTATGGCATACTGAGCTCGGTAACGACTCCAGATGTCTTACCATTGCCAAACATCGTGGAGACCATTGATAAATTTGGTCAATGGCAGTTTTTTCTGTTTTGGACTTAATTTCAGGGTACTACGCAGTTTCTGTTCATCCTAAGGACCAAGCAAAGACAGCCTTCATTATTCCCGTAGGGATGTACAAGTATATTTGCCTCCCCTTGTGGCTCCAGGGCGCCCCTGCCACGTCCCTGAGTATGATGGACACAGTACTATAAGGGTTGAGTCCTGAGCAAGCAATTACGTGTTTATAACGACATCATTGTATTTTCAGTCAGTTTTGAACAAAACCTAGATCATCTAAGGGCAGTTTTTGAGAGGTTGAGGAGATACAAATTATCTTTATCGTTATAGAAACGTTACTTCTCTACGAGTGAAACCAAATATATAGGACACATTATTTTTGAAGAAGGGATGGAACTGGACAACAGACTTGTAGTTTCAGTAATGTATTTTCCAACATCTAGGGGGGTGAAAGAAACACAAAGTTGTCTCGGACTAATCAATTTCTATCGTAGGTTTGTGCCTAGCTTTGTCAGGGTGGCCTAACCCCTAACCATATTGTTGATGAAGTGGCATGCATTCATCTGGACAGAGGTTTGTGAACGTACTTTCAAGCAGCTAAAAGATATATTGACTGCTTCGCCAGTGTTGGCCTACCTGGATTTTTGACATTATTTTATCCTGAGTACTGACGCGTTTAAGTTTGCAATAGGTTGTATGTTAAGACAGAAAATAGAGGGGGTAGTACATCCCATAGCCCATGCTTCAAGGCAGCTGAGCAAACCTGAGATTTACTAAAGTGTGACTGAGAAGGATTTATTAGGGTTTTGGGGGGGTTGGCACAGTTCAAATATTACTTGTGTGGACACCCTTTTGAGGATATTACAGACCATTTAGCTCTAAATAAATTGTTGAGTTTGAAATATACATCCAGTAGAGTGTTACGATGGACTTTGGGTCTTAGTGAATACACATTTACAGTGATTCATAGGCTGGGAACTCTCCACGGCTATGCAGATGCGTTATCAAGGAAGATAAGGACACTTACTATGGAAACGCACGACGAGCTTAAGACAGCTCTGGAATTAGATGAAGACTGACAAAAATGGAAAATATAAGGTCAATTCTTGAGAGAATATGAGATCTTATATAAAAAATCTAATCAAGGGCTAAGAATAGTGGTCCCTAAATCAATGGTTAAGTAGGTCTTGGAGGAGTTCCATGACACCGTATATTCCGGGCATGCAGGAAGACCTTATACGAATATCAAGGCCGCAAAGCGCTATTGGTAGACTTCGAGAAAATTTGATGTGGATAACTACGTGAAAAGCTTTGTCAGCTATGCGAAGAGGACGAAACCCTGTGTTACATGAACAAAGTGTTGGAAATCACAAGGGTTATAACTCCCTTTGAATGATTTGGAATTGACTTAGTAGGACATTTACCCAAGTCAGAGGAGGGACTAAATATATTTTAACCATTCTTGACCATTTTCCCCGTTACCTCGTTATGGTTTCCGATCCCTAATCAGTGAGCAGAGACAGTAACTAAAGCATTAGTATTTAATTGGATTTTGAGATTGGGAGTGATAGGCAGTTTATTGTCTGATCAAAGAACAAATTTCAGGTCAGTATTAATGGTTCAAATGTGTAAGTTGTTGAAGAAAAATAAATTAAGCATAAGTTCTTACAACCCGAGTGGGAATGGGCGTTGTGAGAGAGTTCTTCACACGACTGGGAAGATGCTGTCTCATTACGTGAACCAGAGTCTGAACCATTGGGACTGTTATTTAGATTTAGCGGTGACAACATACAGCATGATAAATCATTAAAGTATCAAACTTTCCCCTTACAAGTTTATTTTTGGAAAGGAAATTATTACTCCGTATATTGGAAGGAAGTTGCTGGCTGACATTTTGGATACACACATTTTGAGCTTGGTGGATGGATTGTGAGAGACATGTAAAAGAGTCACGAAGAGGAATCATATAGCATTCAAGACTCAGGCCTAGCAACATGACAATAAAGCCGTGATTAGCAAATTTAGGCCAGGAGAATGGGTTTATTTGACTAATTTAGTAGTTAATAAAAGACAAGCAATGATATTTGTACCAGCATTTAAGTGCCCTTATCAAATTCTTGAACTAATTTTCCAGGTTTCCAGAAAATTGTAGCACCACCTGCAGTAGAACAACGAGGGAAGGTGACGGGTCAGAGTGGCACTATTCAGGTCCGTGATCATGTAACGCAGGTTTCGCCAATTAACGTGCAACATCTCTACGAGCTACGAGCAAGAAACCTGCGATAAGGAATGTACAAGGTGAGCAGCAATGTTGTACGCGAGTGGGGAAAAAAATATAGAATATTAAGAGATGGTGTGTTTTTTGTTTGTGTTGTGCAAAGTAAAGGCAATACGGTCGTTGTATTGAAGAAGTTATGAAAAGTAAATCAATTGGACAAATTAAATAAATATTGATGTTATGTCACGCTAAAAGTCAATTGTTAATTAATGACAATTTCGTGTTGTGTGATGGAACAGAAAAATAAGATATTTGTCGTTTCTATGTTGTGAATCTATACTAATGTTTTGTTTGTTGTAGGATAATCAATCAGCGTAGTGATTTAGAAATTTCGATAAAGTAATTACTGGAAGTTGATACAGTGGCTCAATATAATAGGTTAGTAATTTTATACAGGGAGTCTCAGTAAATGTTAAATAAATGTTGAGGAACCATTGTCGACACAATAGTCCTCTATGGTAATACATGTATTTAGAAGTTTTAATGCAGATAAATTGGTCAACAATTGGTCACTGATAATAATTATTGCTTGTAGGGTAGAGCAGTAGTTAAATAAATAGTTATGTTATTATAAGGCGACTAGGTTATTATGATTGGGGAATTAATCCATTGTCAGAAGCAAAATGATTGTATTAGGAACTATTTTTCATTTTTTGGTAATATAGTCTGTAATATAAGTTATTTGAATAGTATTCTCATAACTTAATTTAAGGGTGGGGTAGTTGTAAGAGATACGTTTTACAATGTTGTGATAGAGTAAATAAATTATGTGTGAAAGAATTCGTTGACTCGAGTTGGATCATGAGAGTGGGTCGTAGTTGCGATGCGTTGGTCAAGTATTTTGACTACTAAACTCTTAATCGGCACATGTTTCAAAAACTGGGGTAAAAACAAGTTGTTAAAAGAGGCCAAGTGAGGAGATGTGGTCCTTTTACCTTTTGTTGGTCGAGGCACTTGCTATATATGGACTTTGGGTCATCAGTGAAATGTGTTCGTGACTTATATGACGTCGGGTTAACATATACTCTACGTCAGGTGTAGTGCTTTGCAGGTTCGAGTCTTGGGGATAGTAGTTGTCTTAAGTTTCTAATAGAAGAGTACAAGATAAACTATTGTGTGAACTGCCGTCAAGGACGTCTACTAGTTGATCGGTTACGCGATTAGGACAGTATCCAGCTATGTCAAACAAACGTGGTCTAAATCCAACTCTACGACGAGAATCCTGCTCCTCTGTTAGTCAAACTCTGTACCTTAAATATCACATGTAGCTTTGTAAAAATGAACCCCTCCTTTCCAAGGTATGCTAACGCCTCAGTGATAACACCCCACCCCACCCCCACCCCCCGCCCCGACACCGTTACACTACCGTTACCGTTACCATTACCGTTACCGTTACCGTTACCGTTGCAGTTTGCACTAAATCATCAACTGACTATCTCAACATATTTTCAAAATATTTGGTTAAGGTGTACACCCCAGTTTGTTTCAAAAATAAGTGAGTCTATCCTGCAATGATGGTGCTGGGAGCTTACTGGAATTAGTTTGACTGTCCGATAAATTAAAACGTGCCATCTACGCTGTGATTTAACGTAGTAAATACTATGGGAATACTGAAAATATTCTACTAACAATGTTATATGAAGAGAGAAATCAAGTCAGAGAACTTGCAGTGAGGAGATTTTTGAAGGCTAGATCGAAACCAAGAATACAATCAGTTTTTTATTCCACCTTTAAACTTTGATTTCACAGATTTTATGTGATGAGTCCCATTATTCAGATTGAAATTTGACCGCTATGGCTAATTTTGTAAATTTGTAATTGAAAGCTATAAGGAAAAATTAGGGAGTATTCAAATCAAACTCAAATTAAGTTGGACAATCTTGAAATCATTGTGATGCATGGTTAAAAGAGGTGTCAATCATATTTAAATTAATTAAAAAATATGATAAATATTGGGGTCCTTATAAGAGATATATATATTGTGTGGTCCTGAAAAATGTGTTTAATGAGTATTCCCTTATTTTCCTCTAACCCTTCGATTATAAATATTGAATTTCCAAAATGTATTTTTACACCTAAGCGGTTAAATGTGTGTTAAGCTAAAATCAGATTATTCCTCAGCAGTTTGTGGCTATGATCATAGAGATGTCTTCAATCGTGCTAGTCTATAATGTCCTAAAATAATGCCAAAATTCAAAAAAGCACAGTAGGTGACCACTAAATAAATGGCCTTCTGATTAGGAGAGGTTAAGGTGGAGTGGGGTAAGGGTGGAGTGGGGTAAGGGTGGAGTGGGGTAAGTTTGGAGTTTGGTATGCAACAACCTCCACGCTCTGGCCTTTTTCCCATATTATAACAATTATTTAACTATTTTAAAAATTAAATAAGTGAAGAATTTCATGAAGATATTGGTTTCCACCCGGTACAAAATTATTGTGGAAGAGCGGAAGATATAGTCCTATATCATCCAGTGTTTGCACTCTCATAGATAAAAAGGCAACTCTTCCACGCTATTACAAAAACCTTTATGTTTGCCAATTTTTCTACACCAGCATATGAACCTATCTTTTAGTGGAATAATTCAATGTATTCTTGCTACCTTAAATGATGCACTAAGATTAAGGCCTTGGCTTAGTTAATGTGTGACCCAAGGCAAATTTTCAATCAAATTTAAATAAAGTTGTAGCACCAACAGTCAATAAATGATTATACATAATCGTAAAATACTTATTTTTCTCATTTATACAAAGAGGTTAGTTTGTGAATTAGTTTTTTTTTGTTACTGAGCGAAGAGATCAAAAACCGCTGTATATATGTAAACATGATCTTTACTCATGTGTTTTTTATACTTTCAGAACGGACATAGGATATTTTTTGTTGTTAGAATAAAGTAAAAACTCTTTTTACATTTTATTTTAAACCAGTACAATACTATTTAATCACCTAAGATTTGGAAATATTGTTAATTTGTTCGCTGTTTAAATTGTTCGCTTAGTCTACTGCAAGTCCATAGAAAGCTTGAGATCCTCAATCACTTAACAACCACTTCTTTAGTTAACTCAAAAACTAGGAATAAATTAAAAATATTAATATATTTGCATGTCTGTTACAATACATTTTGACTACGTATTCACACAGCCAAGAAATCAAATAACATAGAAAGTGGAAACATGTCACGAAACTATATTCGTACAACTACAAACTAATATTAGTGCTTTCTATTAAAAAATGGTGCGCCTGTAGTCTTAAGCTGCAGGATATCCGTTTGGGTGAATGCCATACAAAGGACCATCTACATATGAACTAAGATTGGTATAGTTAATATTGGCAACTACAAAACCAATAAACCCAAAAACTGAGACATTGCATATATAATAAGGCTAAACTGAGGGTACACTAATAGAATTTTTGTTTACTTCTTTCTAAATAACAAGCTGGAAAACTTAAATAATACTATAGTAGATTTGAAATATTAAAAATGTATCTTGTATGGATTACTATCATTAGGTGCTTTTGAATATGGTTGTGAATTGTTTTCTATTAAATTTCTTCTCCAATGAGATATTTTAATCCCATATCTAATGAAATAAGAAAAAATTACTATCAACTTTACTTGGGTAGCCCCAATCACTTGGAGCTAGTATATTATAAAATTAATTCAATTCAAATTAACTGCAATTTTAATAAGATAAATATTTTTTCATATGACATACATATTCAGTGTTTATATAGTAAGAACAAGTTATTTAATTGAATAGAAAAGTTAAAGAAGATTCATACGACATAAACCTTAGTTTAGCTATACCTGTAAAATATTCATAATTTTAATAATATATTATATAGAGGGAGCATTAATTTCGCTAGCATAGATTATTAGAGTACATCACTCAAAATGGTTTTTATTTGCTTATAGTTTACATAGAGCTCCAAGTAATGTATTTTTTTAATTAAAAATTGTTTAGATGCATCCCATATTTTTAACCAACATGTTTTAAAAAAATATCGAAAATATCAGTACATTAAACTATTACATTCAATACAAAATTAATAATGAATATTTGTTTTACAAAGAGCATACACTTTTCCAATACGGGATGCAATATTTAACCATGTATAAAAATTATATTCAAATATAAATTCCACAAATATTTGAGTTTATTAAATGGATGTTTTTTACAACATTCACTAAGCATTAATAGATTATTTGCTATAAATCAAACCATATAATTTAATAATTGTATTTTGTTTTATTATCACCTGATTTTGAAATATATTGATTGTTTATGAAGTGGCATCACTTGATGAAAGGATGGTATACAATAAGCATGGTATTCCCTTCAACATAAAAGATGCAAGTTTTGATTAAAATGTAATTCACTTCAAAATGTAAATTTAAATTGTGTAAATATGATGAGTCCTAATTGATTTCAAACAAGGATCAAAAATTAATATGCCACATATTGTGTTTAAGAAAATATATCATACCATACAATCGGCATTGAAAAGAAAGTAATATTTACATTACACTAATTCTAGGCTTATATAATATTAAGTTTGGTTTAATCCAATCGGTCATCTCCTACTGTTTGGTGCAGTAAACACAAAACTTTATTTAACTGTATTTCTTGAATTAATCATCAATAAATAGTTCATAATCAAGCCCATTTAATTATTCTTATGTTCGATCTGTATCCTACATGAAGAATTCCTCATTCACTATGAAAAACTTGGTCTCTTCTTGTATAGTAGCCATCTTTAAGAAGGAAGCTTGTAAATTAGCCTTAAGGATAGTCTGGTGACGTTAAACTAATCTACCCAGCAGTGACCTAGTGGGGGTGTCTGGATCAGATATCTCCTTACAAAGCCGGGTACCACTTATTGTGTCGTAGAAGTGGGACGAGTCACCCTTTCTGTGTCCCGAAACAGCTGACTACTCATAGAGTTAACATCCCCACGAGTGATTGGATCACACGTCAATATTACGATGCACACAAGAATGGAGTAACTGGATTGAGGATGTGATTGGGTTAGTTATTCCTTCAACTAGAGAAACGCCCACCTATTGGGCAAAGCCTCAATGGTAATGTGATCCACTACAGGATCATGTCTCTCCCAACTCACTGAACGCTTCAACAGCAGCTCTAGAGGATTAGGTATCTCTCAACTTACTGAATGCTGTGTAACGGGCTTCGCTCATTTAGCCCATACCTACGAATATAAAATAAAATGCCATACATTCAAAGTAAAAAAAAACTAAAATCAAATTTCAGTTTATCAAATCATTGTGTAATTGTGTCCTTGAATACGGCCTGGTTTACGTGAATACTGCCAGACTAGACGATCAAAGATAGAACAAGTGGACCTGACAGATACATCTGGTAAACTGGGATGGCGTCTCGATACAGACCGTCTTTTGGACGCTGCCTTGGACGATCGCCATCAGAAGTTTTGTTCTGGGATATTTTATCATATCTAAGTAAACCCTTCCTTCCCCTCCACTTCTCAAACGCCAGATTAATTTCGTATATAATGTACTGTTTTTTATTTTAAATTCTAACAACTCATCACACAACTTGTCACACGAGCATTCAGGAGGTTTCAGTTCAACGTAAACCTACAAGTCACGATCAAGGTGGTTGTTACGTCGGTCTCACCACATCACCGCAGGCAATGTAATACTTGTCATGAATATATATTTAGTATTTTTATAGACTTGTTCTTTTTTGAGAAGGTTCAATGTAGGTTTAGTGGATTAGTATACTCGTTTGGTGGAGTATGTTTAATCAAAACAGAGTGTAGTCCTTATGACCACACTTGTTTAGTGTTTAACTATGTCCTTATGACATGTCGGAAATATTGGGGGATAGTCTGGTGCCATGTTCTGTGTGACCATGAATCTAAACTATAAGTTGGTTAAAAAGGGGGGGTTAGGTTAATCCATGGCGTTACTGTACAGCATGAACTAATTCGGTATTTTTAGTTTTCAGTCTTTAGTTTGCCAACATTGTTGTACCTTAGTACGGTGATCACCTCGTGGGTATACTTCTACTCCATAGGGGTGGCCCACTTGCTGTTGTTTATAAATAATAACATATATATTTATTATAAGATTATAGTTTTAATATAAGAAATAACAAATTGGTTAATCTAGAGGTTCTTAAAATAATAATAATACTTAATCCTAGCTATTTTTATTTTTTCTTGACCCCTCGAAGAAAGATGTATTGTTTTTGTCAAAAGAAATAAAGCTTGAGATTTTGGCAAATGTCAACGTTTCGTTGACCCCCTGAAACTGAGAAATGTATGTTTGTGATGAAGACTATTTGTTTCTCAGACTAAAGCCAAAACCATTTAACCGATCGGGCTGGATTTCATATGGTCCCCCCGAGGTGCTTTTGGAATTAACATCTAACAATAAAATTAAGGTTACTTTATTGAAGAGCAAAAAAGAGACCAAATTGATTTTCTCAAAATTGGCTTTAACGATTTTTATTAATTTTTTTTATCTAACCACTGTTTAGCTTTACAAACAAAATGAAAATTGTAGTTTTCCCATGAAATGGAGTTAAGGGCACTTTACATAAGAACAAATATCTAACATTAATCAAATATCCGCAACTATTTGAGTTCCAAAATATCTTATCATTGTAGAGTTGGAAAGTACTATTAAAATAAAAATACTTTAATCAGGAATTTATCCTGATAAAACAAGTAATGCCTAGGCTATAAGCAAATATGTATATTTTTATAGAGTAATTAAAATTTGTATTTGATTGTTATGATGTTGGGTGGACATAAATGTTCCTCTTTTTCCATTGTCTGTGTAACATTACATACTGAGACTCTTTGGTGTAATGTTTCTGTAACAGTGTTTATTTCCTTTAACAAATCTAATTTTTTTAAAAGTAAATATTCTTAGTTTTAAATTAAGGAGAGAGAAAGTCTGTGCTGTGTATAAATTAGATAAATGTTAACAACTTTTAAAATTTATTAGCTACTATATGGGTTTTAATTATTGTTTATGTATATTAGTTAATCCATGTTTTAGTTTAAAATGCAGCCTAAATGATACATTCTGTATATTGTTGGGGAAGTATAAAATGAGCTATAATTTACTATTATGTTCTTGTGTTACCCGTGAAGACAAGGCTCCTCAAGGCCAATTAATGATAAACATTCAACACTTCATTTCATTAGTTGAGCTATGAAGGAACATAAGATATATTTATTCAAAGTTCAATCTTTTCTTCTTCTAACCAGCATCCAAAACGTAACTCCTGCTAAAGTCCCGGAATTCACTCGTCTGTTCCCGCCCCCGCTCGTTCATTTCCGCCACCAGCCCGAATGTGTTCTCCCTGTCAGTACCACACCCCTCTCTCTCTCCAGCCTTACTGGTCCAGAAATGCAGCTTCACGGGCGCAAACAGATCGTGGTGTCTCATTCTGTCTCATCCTCTGTCGTATCGGCGTCAATAGCTGATTCCAGCGCTATCTGTGCCTGTCCTGTCGTTGGTTGCGACCCCCCCAGCTTGTTTGTCGGTCGTAGAGACATGGTTCTGTGTTGTTAGTGCGTGTGCAGAGGATATGATGCAGCTGAGTGCTGTGGAGACGGCAAGGCTCTGGCTGCTCTCCGCCCTAGTGGTTCACGGAGCCGTGGCGGGGAACCCTGACGCCAAGAGACTCTACGATGATCTACTCTCCAACTACAATAAACTTGTGAGGCCAGTAGTGAACACCTCGGACGTTCTCCGGGTGTGCATCAAACTCAAACTCTCCCAGCTCATTGACGTGGTAAGTTTCCCTCTCATACCTGCTTGTAATAGTCCTGAGAGTATTGTACGATCTTGAGGATTTATTAGTATGGCTAGGTAGCTCTGTAACACTTCTTTTATACTTGGGGATATCATTATTAAGACATGTTGATAGGTAGTTCTATAGCACTTCTTTTATACTTAGGGATATCCTTAGTAAAACGTGTTGAGATGTAGTTCTATAGCAATTCTTTAAATGAATGAGAATCATGTATTAATATAGAAAATATAGTATAGGATTATTTAGTGGGGAAAAAAGGGTTTTGTGTTTAAAAATATGATTTAGTAATGAAATTATAAAGCTAATCAATCCTCGTATATTATTTAAATGAACCTTCTACTTTAAAAAGCTAAGAGATGTATGCTTAGAAATATTATTATTACATTACTTTTACTTAATTTGACTTAATTTACTCATTTTAAGGTTAAGATTTTAAGGTTAATCTAATTTCAAAAAGAGGTTTTTAATAAATTTAATAATGTTAATGAAATAGATTTATCCTGTAAATTGTGGTGATTATAAATTAGGATAACGTTATTTTTATTTTAGTCAAAACAGTATTAATATTAGAGTAGTTTTTAAATTAATTTATTATGGCATTAGATCCATATATGTATATTTATTTAGGGAACCACGTTCATAGTCCACACTTTGTTTCCTCAAGCCAATCTTTGATACTAAACATTGTTATTACAAATCTCCTAGACTACAATATATAACATGTATTGTTTGTACACCACGTTCATAGTCCACACTTAGTTCCCTCAAGCCAATCTTTGATACTAAACATCGTTATTACAAATCTCCTAGACTACAATATATAACATGTGTTGTTTGTACACCACGTTCATAGTCCACACTTAGTTCCCTCAAGCCAATCTTTGATACTAAACATCGTTATTACAAATCTCCTAGACTACAATATATAACATGTATTGTTTGTACACCATGTAATATGATTTAGATACATATAGCGTATTAATTTATAGGTTTACATTTTATTTGAAATCATTACATTTTGTGATGTATCTTTTATGTAATATTTACTCTATATCTCAACAAACAAAAACCTACTCATTTTATCATAATTTTATTTAATAAATTCAAATTATGTGGTTTTCCAAACTGATCAAATCAGTGTAAATGTTCGGTCGGTAGTGTTCTCACACTATGGAGGCTTTTTTATAAATTAATACATCATCTAATATAGATGAAACTACAATACTTTATTTTAATAAAACAAATACATATCGAAAACATATTTTCTGCCAAACATTTATGCCAGTTTTATACAAAAAAAAATAATTTAATGCAAAAATATATATATTCATCGTTTGCCATTTTTCAATTTCATTATATTAACTAATGATAACATTTCCACCAAAGCTTAGTATAAGTTGTTGGCTTTAATCCATGTGACGTGACAATATGTTTAGAGCTATTGCGCACATCCAGATAAATTGATGTGTTGGGGCATTGACACAATCCACTAACGTGACTCTCTCATTGATCAACCTGCTTTGTCTCTTCCCCATCCTCCTCTAACTTACAATACTCCCCCCAAGCAAACATAGCCGGATCAAACGTGTGTGCTTTCATCAAAGTTCTTCATTTTGTAGAAAATGTTTGTATAGCCTTTCGTTCCTTAGCAAATGAGCTTGTTTAGTCTTTTAGAAAACTTTTATAAAATACTAAACATATTAAAGGTAAATAAAGCTAACTTATTATTGTATATTGTAATTATGTTCAACGTATTTGTTCACAACAAGCTACGAATAAAATCCAAGTCAACTTTAAATCCTACGTAATTTGTTCAAAATGACCGAATGTTTTGTTTACTCAACTCAAATCACTGCCGGTGTGAAACTCTCCAATGTAGATAGTTTTTTGTTTAATTTTAGTACCATGCCTTACTACCTGCTAAGGCCGTACGCATGGTTAATACAATGTGTGATGAATGAGGGAGATGTTATTTTTAGAGGAAATGTACTCATTTTTTCATGTAGGTAAAATATAAAACCATTCATAAAGAAGCTTCCAGTATTAAACCCCGTTTCCCTCCCTCATTCGTAAAGCAGTTTATTGCGGAATGTTCTATAGCCTTGGCAGGTCTTGACCACAACTTTAGTCTTTGACACCATCGAGACATCAGGATGAGCTACAAGCGTTATTATATTAGATTTTATATTAGTTTTCTCACTTAATTTCGCTGCCTCAAGCGAATCAATCCTCGTGTAATATTTATATGAAACTTCTGCTTTAAAAAGCTAAAGAGCTGTATAGAATTTGAATCCTGACCTCATACCAAACAAGCTTGATGTTAAGTCCACATGTTTGATTTAGTTATTATATTTGTAATAATATAGTGATTACACAAATGTGACTAAGATTTCTAAGAAAAACAACAATCTCAGAGTATAGCTTGTAAAATATGCTAGAAATGTCTCCTGCCAAATCATGAGACGGCCTCAGCAATTTATATTGACAAGCAATTGTCAGACTTAGAGAGACTAAACAAACATAAAAGTAACTTAACTCTTTTATCTATGTTACAGCTTACATATTATATATTTGAATTTTACACCCGTCTCTTATCATTAAAACGACTTTAATAACTTAACATAAAACTCTTTCTCCATAAGCATTCTGACTGCACTCGAAACATGACACAATCCCGAAAGAATTGTGACCTCCAGTTTGAAAACCACTGATATTGACAATTTAACCTCCAGTATGGATACAGTGTACAGAGTCAACTTGAACTGTATAGTTATTTAATCAATACACGCTTTTATCTTGATAATAGCGATGAACTTTATACAGTCAACTTGTATTGGATAGTTATTTAATCAATACACTCCACTATCAAACATCAACGTAGCAATGTTCAGCCAAGATAGCAGAGATGTATTTACACTAACATGATTTATTTCCTTTAACATTCTTTCACCCAACACTCGAAATTATTATTCAATACACTTTGACATCATTATAGATTATTTCTAAATCTGGTATTATTAATTTTCAGTTCTTATGTAATGTATGACAACGATTCATCAACATTTCAACAAACTATCAGTTATATAAATGTTTATATTTCGTTATAGCGATAAATTCATTGTTAAGATTCTTTTTTCAAAAATGAAAATTTAATGTTGTGGATTCAAATTATCGGATTGGATTAGGCCAGAAACATTGAAAATCACCAATTCCTTTTCTAAACTGTAAACATTTACTATATTTCTTTAATTTATTTTAAAACTTTAACAACAATTTATCATTTATGCTGTGTCACTCTTCTTTTTTTACTAGCACCAATATGTAAAAGTTCAAACTATGGTGTAGAGAGACGTTATAGCTTAATCTTCAAAACAAAAGTTAGCTTTTAAAACACATTCATGTTATATATCTATTTTGACTACCTTCGCGTTTTGTTCTCAGTTTATACCAATATAGGATTAATATTTAAATATATTTTAATTACTATTCCATGTGGTTTATTTTATATACTAAAATTAACAAAGCTACTTTATAGATTCCACGTGCGAAGAACGGTTACACTAGCTAGTATAACAAAACTTCGTTTATTTTGATAAAGATTCACCAAACAATATTTATGACCTAATTTTTAATAATCATAAAAAAATAATAATTATTAAGAATTTAATCAATTGCATTTTTTCAGTTTATGTATTTTAAAAAAATTTCAAGACTCAAGATTTTACAATAAAAACGAGGATATAATGTAAATAATTCATTCCAATATGGATTTACCAGGTTGAAAAAAGTGTTCAGAAAATCATAGAAATTTGGAGAAAAATGAAAGGGGAAGAAAGTGTGTGTCAAGAAGTGAAAAGCTACTTAAGAGAGATATAAAACTTAAATTTGATAGAAAGTTAGAAGGAATATCTTATTTAACCCAAAATTACTAAAACTTAAAAATTCACAGTGTGCTTTAGGCAATATTGGTGAAGGAAACATTAGTATTAGTAAAAAAAACAACTTTGAATGAGATGATAATTTAAATTGTCACATGTAGGTAGAGAAAGAACTCCATAAAACCAGATAAATATTAGAATTGTAAATAAAAGTCATAAAAGTGAGTTGGAGAAAATTAAGTAGGTAAATATTGCCAACTCTAATAGTAACCACTACATCCCAGTGCGAGAGAAAATTTAAAATTGACAGACAGGTGGAAGGACAACTCCAGAATACCAAAATAAGTTTATAGATTTGAAATTTTCAATTATTAACTCTACAAATGGTTGGAGGGGAGCCAGATGGTTTACATTTTCAAAATTATTAGAAATAACTTCTTGCCTATGCTATACAAAACTGAAATTTTTAAAATTTTTACTGGGACTCAAATAGATAGTGAAAATTGGGGTATGTGTATACAAGTAAAAACATATCATGTGAAGATAATTTAAATTGCCAGAAATATAGAGGAATCATCCCAAATAAGCATATCAGTTATAAATGGTTTATTTTCCCAAATGGAGGCTGGGAAAACTGGGGGATTATAAATTACCAAAATCAAAAGAACTTTTTATAAGTGTGGTAATTGTTATAAATATTGTCAAATAGGTATGAGAGCCAAACATAACAACAATAGAAGTGTGGACATTTAAAAATTTCAAATGTATGAGCGTAAAATATCAAAAAGAAAATGGGTCCCCTAATTTATTTCTCAATACAATAGTAAAAGCTGTCACTGTACTAGAAAACTGGATCATGGTACGCATGTAAATAAACCTTCCAAGATATATGAATTAGAAATAAGATAAAATAACTATCTACCACATCAAGTTTGTCTAAAATATTTATAAGATTTTATAGTAATATTTGAAAATAAATAAAACAATTGGCTATAATAGTTAAGATTATAATATGACAAAGAGCAAGTTTCATCTTGGCCCAGACCTATCATGAGTATTATAGTAGATGATCTGGAATAGTCTTCAAGCGACGTATAATAATAATTGTCTACTATTAATATATTTATTCTCCCATTATACTAACAATATATTAATTAAATCATTTGCCCTGTTTCAAGGAAAATAAAAAAAATAAAAATAAATACAACTAAACCATAATGTAACTTTTAATCGTTTAGTGAACTTAATGTTTATCAACTTACTATAAGATATTGGTCACAAATTGGGACTTGTCTCATGCACATGCCTTGACTGCTGCCAAACTTTGGGAAATATATACTACCCATAGAATCTCATTTTTTTACGCCATATTTGTCAGAACATACTTTAAATTAATATTCAATAAAAATTTAGAGGTACTTAAATTTTAAAATTTAAATAAATTACTATCAAATATTATGATTTGTATATATTTTTCAAACTATTATCTTATGCTGGACTTACTCTAGTATATTATTTAACCAATAATTCAAATTCAAAATGTTTTATCCTTTCCTGAATTTACGACATTTCCTTTTGAACTTCCAGTCCTTATGTGCGGAAAGAATGGAGGATGAGGTGGAGAGCGGGTCAAAGAAAAATCTTTTTACCTCATATAAAGGGGAAAAGAGGGTAGTAAATAGAGACAGGAGAAATAACTAAAACTTAAAACAATATCTGTGAATTATTACATTTTCTCAATAGAGAATTTTAAATGAAAATTAATATTTCTAATAAAATATTTAAAATATATAAATAGGTGGCACACTACAATATAATTTGGGAGGTACTTTGATAAACATTTTTTTTCTCAAGATATTTACGTTTTAAATTAAGACTATTTCTCTTACAACCCCCTAATATTTTGATTGTTAAAGAAGTAATGGTAGAAATATTATGTCAACTTGACTTCTATAGCAACATGATATGTAAAAGTTTTATTTGTACTCCAATAAAAGTTAATTTGAATCTTGAGAGTGATTCAAAGAAACTATTATAAAATAATAAAAGTTCATTTTTAATTTGATCATACGTGTGTAAGAGTTTATGGTAAAAAATATTTCTGGATTGAAAACCTAAATTAACAGTTTTTATCACATGTTTAGGATCAAACGTTTCTCAAGCCAAAAAATAAATTACCAACATTGTGCTAATTTTATAAAATCATAAATAAAAGCCTTTATTATATGTATCTTACTCTCTATTAATATAGTTAACTTTGATAATATTAATATATTATTTTTAAATATTGTATTTTTTAAATGTATTCCTCTTAAAAGAATTCATTGTTCGATATGTATTTTGGTTTTGTAGTAACAATGCCTATTCTTACAAAAGACACATTTATTAATAACAATAACAAGATATATTTACAAACAGTCTCTTGAGTAAAGCCTCAGACTGGAAAGTGGCTGTACAACACAACGGTAAGCTATCAAAAGAATTTGTAAAGCAATGAATGTATAATTATTCACTTTTTAAAACCACAAGAATATACTGGCTTGACAAATTACTTAATATTTCATTTAAGTATATTTTTCCTAATATTTCACTTTTTTTTTTAATTATTTGGGAAAAGTTATATGCCTTTGAAAATTACTTATATCTATACTACTTATGAAACAAAATGTTGGTCCATATCTCTGCCCGTTACCTAAGATATCTGGAACTATGTAATTGATTGCGATACAATTTATTATATTATGTAGAGTTTTACCGGAAAGGATTTAGGTTGTTAATCAAACAAATTAAATCAAATAAAATTGATGTTTTTAATATATTGTCTTAAAGAACGTGACCAGTAGAGGATTCTTCTAGTGAATGTAGAATAATTATTTTTCTATATAGCTTGATCTCCAAATCTGTAAATTAATTAAAGAAAACATTTAAATAGTAAATTTAAAGTGAAATCTTATTTTAGTTTAGTTGTTTGTTTTAATTTCACATATGATTTTAAAGGATAGCTTTTGTACCTATATTTTCGCTTATAGCTAGCTAACTACATAATAGATTTGAAAGCGGTATTTAAAAATTATTAATGTGTTCAAGGAGCTGGGCGGTGACGTTAAATAGTTTTATCTACACTGTGGAGGGGCAAATAGTGAGGACTACCTCACTTTCAGATAATGTTATCACTTCAGGAAAAAATCATACCCGTTGATATAAATTATGTGATAAGCTTGGAGATTCCGTATTCAAACATAGACCCACAACTGCATCCAAGTGTAACTAATCATTTGGTACACGGCCCAGACGCACTTCTGAATCGATCATCTCCGTGTATGCAACAATAGCTATCAAGGGGCTACGTTGAAATGCATGATGGAATTTTTAAATACTATAGTTGACATCCCGATGATGGAGGCGTGGTCGTTAACGATATATTCATGAGCGTTGGATATAGACAATCATTTGATTCTCAGATTAATATGCAGCTGTACAGTTTAATTAAATCCATTAAGTAATTTCAGTTGGAATTATTTATGTTATGAATTTATCTGTTCATCTCCAAAATTGACAATGTATATATTCTACCAGTAATGTCACTGACGTCACCAACAACCCATATGATACACCATCAAACACTTTTATCAAATTTCAAAGATGCTTAGTGCTTCGTATAATGCTTGGACCATAAGAATTACAAATTTCGATGGCAAGATGTTTCTGTTAAGGAATGTATTAATGAAGGGTGATATCCTCAACCAGTTATATAAAGTACAACAAAAAAGCACATTTCATTATTACTTGAAAATATTGCTCCATGTCGTCAAAGGTCCAAAATCATTTTATAACTTACATACCCTGCACGACATAACCCACGCATCCTACCAAATAGTTTATAAATCACTGGAACTCTTCTTAAAAGAGAATGACTCACGCACTACTTTCTCACTCAGATATCTACTCTCTATTAGATAAATATTCTTCACGTGACAGTGATGACACAGGATAGGCCAATTATATTACAAACTTTGAAAATAAACAAGCCTCTATCGAACACAGGACAACTTCCTGTAAATATAAAAGTATTAGAGAGTTGTTGAGAGCCATTAGGAAAATTATTCTTTTAAGATGCAACCGTGGGTAAAGGGAATAATTTTATAGTTAATTAATTCGTGGATATGTCCAGATGGTTATGATGGATTTGTTACCTTTGTAGTAGCTTCATCGGGTAAAGGGTCAGAACAGTGCATGCGCATTGATGGTTTAGCTGCTAATTTGTTATAAGAAAGCAGAGCAAATTATGCGTCCTTTAAGTTTCCTTTGCATTATTTCAACGACCAAATCTTCTCGTGCAACATATAGGAGCAAAGTTTCACATCAAAATGACTGCAAGTTGTATCCTATATTGTATATAGAAAGAAAAATATCCCATAAGATATCAATTTAAAATCTAAATAGAATTTTTAGTGATATCAGAAGCAGCATTATGCTCATAGGAGGTCTCATCATATTGTATTCAGGACACAACCTCTGACAAACTCTCCCGGCCATTCCGATTCACTAGAGTTAACGATTTCAAGGCCATCCTGAAAATATAATACATTTGGACAGATGTTGTGAAACTTTCCTTGTCATCGAACACGATCATCCACTTGTACAAAGATAAATACAAGACATTATGTTAATCTAGCAATAAAATCTGGCAATAGATTACTCACAGAGCTCTAAGGCAGGATGTCCTAGATGAACTCTCAGATATGCGCTGAGTTCAAGTATATAATGAGGTTAGTCCATTTTATTTATCCTGATATACATCTTCTGCAAAACATGGTTCCACACTTGAATAAATTTACTGATTCTAAGCACGGAATTACGAATGTTTTCTAGTCATGAATGAGAAACGATGATCTTTATAAATGACTGGACTTATTGCATGACGCGGAATGGTTTTTCCAGTATTAAAATGGAATGATATTACTACGTCACATTATCGTTGACCTTAATATTAACGGTAGTAATGGAGCTAGCTCGTTACTTTGTGTAATGCAAACCCATGTGTTTTGGAATAAAGTCAGGAAATTATTTATGTCTGCCCAAATTGTTGTGTGACATTTCACATCAAAATGAGAGGAAAATCAGATGATGATGATGAAACTGTGGTCTACTATCCCCACCCCAAAATAATAATTCAACATTTTATAATATAACGTTGCTCAGTTGTTTTACAATATTTAACTCTAACACAATCATTTGTAATAATTATATAGCTCATAGGATTAGTGATCAAGTAAATCTATCCAACTGTGGGGATTAAAACCTTTAGGTTAGGTTGATGAGAACTTACCACACACACTTGTACATATTCTCTTCCCTTATGGAGTGTCTCAATCACACAATCTTCTATTTTCTATCTTCAAAGATCATAAACCATTATAGAATCCCAAACTAATATAAAACTGCACTTTGCTACTACCCCTTGAAAGTGCCATGCAATAATTCTGACAGCTACATCTCTATTGCAATGATAAAAAATACGTCGTTGACTGATAAGACTGCAAATATCACATTCCGTAGTAGATTGTGCGTGATGTCAGTGACGTAATTATGATGACGTCAGTTTTTGGCCTCTACATTACGGACAGTCTTTGTAACCGAACTTACGTACTAGTTTTACGTAGCCCCAGATATTGTTCTAGTACACAGATTTTGTTGGAAAACCCCTCTTTAGCGTGAGCTAGTGTCATTTCTAAGATGAAATCACAACAAAGCTCCCGTTCATAAACCAAAAGAACATGCCTCTACTCTTATAGCCCCTGAAATCAATTTTTTCGATGCAGGAAACATTTATTCCAGCTCCAAAATTAGAACAACTAGTAAAATTAACAACTGAATCCTATACCAGCTTGAAGCACTATACCACACTTACTTGGTTTAGGCATCACTCATTATACATTTTTAATTCCCTTAGTACATTCGATTTATTCATTTGCGCTCTTCAATTAAAAATTGAGCCCCCATCATTTTACTGCGTGTTTTGGACCAAACTAAACTGTGTAGTGAGAACTACTTACAAGTAAACAGTCTGAAAAACTTTGCCATAGAGGCGACTGTCATGATAGTTTACACTACTGGAGAATGGGTATTGATACCAAGCATACGCATTATTCCTTCATACCAGTCCTTTCAGGTTAAAACATGTGCTTTACTATCAACGTTTTCTATGAAATGACCATCAACACAGCATATGAACAAATCCTGAAGTTTGCAGGCAGGCAGGCGTTGATCTCCATGGCAAATGTAAATATTAAGTGTGTCTAGTCTAAGTGTAGAAGTAATTATACTATATTGATTTTTATTATGGAGATGGTCTACATCTTTTATCAGCTTCAAAGTTTTCATCATGGGAAGCTCTACATAATACTTTGCGAAATATATTTTCTATACCAGAAATTAAAAATGAAAGAATGAAATGAGACTACTGATACAAGGAGTTAAATGAGAAAAACGTTTTGTGTGCATTTTATCAGTAAAATTATACTTATTAAATGAGGTACACCCGTCTGTATGAATGTGTAAGTATCCGGACCTTTTTATTTTACTTTTTGCTCCTTTATTTTTGGAGATCATTTCTTCACATTGGTATTTATATATGTATATATTCTAAGGAGTAAACCAGGAGTACGGAAAACAAATATAAAAGTGATATTAAAAGACCAACTACAAGTAGTTAAAATATAGTATCTCTGACAATTAATACACACGCACTAGTATCTCCTAGTTTTTAATAATTTAAAAAATCAGAGTTGTATAAAATATATAGATCAGAATAAGATATGATTATTAAGGGATTGTTTGATTTCTCATTACAAGGTTTTGTGAAATATTTTCCATTTTTATCTTTATAAATTAAATATATAAATATATCCAAATTTTTTCTTAAATCACCAAATTAAAGTAATGGTTCTTGTAAAATTAAACTATTATATATCAATTCACAAGAATTAGTGAAACATATATTTTTTAATAATCTGCATCTGAAATTCAATTTGAAACAAATTTCTGATGACTACAATGTTAAATTAAACAAAATCTAAACTTCTGCCACTTCCAAAGAAGACATTACACCTTGGACTAAAAAAACACATTATTTTCACAGAGCACAGTGGGAAAACACATGTTGTTAAAGTGTTAAGCCTAATAAATATCATGATTGCGCTGCACCTTTAAAAATAAAAGGCAATTGTGTTAACATAGGCTTATATTTATTTGCAAATTTGTGCAATTCATCTCAAATAAATCTGTGTCAGACAATTGTATAGTAATGTAAATTGAAAAAAATAAAAAATAAATAAAAATAAACCAGTAAGTTTAAATGTAATTAAAAACGTCAATCTAGAAAAAAGAAAAATGTAGGAATATTTCAACTTTCTTCTGTCTTTTATAGTAGAGGTCACACACATTTAAACACTAATGTTAACACAAATAGTGTAATACTTCAGCAGTGTTGCCTTTATCAAACAAAAAGAGAAGAGGGAATACACTTGACACTAAAAATAGATTATTCCATTTTAAATTCAAAAAGATAAGACAATAAAGGAAATCAAATTTATTTGAAATCCTATTCCAGAACTACTTAGCAGCAGTGGTGACAATCCTATCAACATGTCAACAAACAGAAACAAACCACTGGACAGAGAACTGCCTGTTGGGTGACATGTTTGTAGTTCTCCGCATGATGTAGCGGCAGTTCAGAATCAAAGCATTTGTTTTATAAATCTATAATTATGATACAACTCTAAGGTTTGTAGGTAAATTCAGTTGTAAGTCTGTTTGTTGCCAGTAAGCTTCAAATTACGTGTCAGCTCGAGGTGAGACTTTTTCGGTCGTACCTCATATTTTTCAAGGAAAAGTTTAAGCTGAATATTATCACGCTTTATCAGCAGGAAGCGAGCCGCGGTGTCGAAAAACCGGGAGTATGCAGTAAACATACGTCGCGGCTGCTTGGTGTGGGTACAAAGCGTAACAGTTGATTCCAGATATTAGAAGAGGAAGTTGAGGGAGGAGGTGAACACGTTCATAAACATTGATATTGCATGTATATAAACGAGGCAGTACAGGCAGTAGTACAGTTTATAAGTATTAATAACTTGCAAATGTTTATTGCTCTAATAATTTGTTCTAAATAACTACACAACCCACACCGCCTACGTTATATATAGTAACTTAACTGAAGTACTTTATTTTGCATTATATGATTCATAGTTCACCGTTATATTTACCTTTAATGTCACTCAGAAAATATTAATAAGAATGTTTCAACATAAAATAAAGCAAACTAACAAGAAAATCCAGCCCTAGGCTACAACAATGCCAATATTGTTTTGCACGACGAGAGAGGGAACAGTTCTGTGTGTGTTTCTCCAAGACTTAGAAAGGCACAGTGGGCTTTCACAAAATGCGTGGTGGTAGCTTATCCGCTTCAACAGAAGTTCATATCGGGATATTGTGTTGAGTCCTTAGAACATGTAGAGGACTCGAGGCTAGGGTTGAGGCGAGGGGGAATAGCAGTGGACATTTTCTTTGAGGCCGACTATAAGGAAGAAAACCAACAAACAAACACACAATTATTTGAGCCAGATTAGATTTTACCAGGACTCCAATAAAAAATAATATCAGAGTAGAAGAAATCATATTTAGTTTGTTTTGTCTAGAATAACCATTTACTTATTGCCAAGGGTGTTTCTGAACATTTATAAAGTAAAATAAATAGCATGAATTTAAAGGACCAAATAATAAGTTTGGATTTTAAAGGAATTATCTATCAGTAATGTGAAGAGATGCTATCATAGAGAATCCTTTCGTTTAAATTGTCTCAGTCGGCACCCTCCCCCCTCCCCTTTTATTATCAGAATTTAGGAAAGCGTGTAGGTGAGGCAAAATGAGCTATCTCTGTAGGTATTACAATAAACACAAACTTATGGTAAGCTCCTATATTAATTTATGTAAGGATAATTTAGATTTCAACCTGTAATTATTTAAAGATAATAATAATATTTAAATACAAATGTACAGATTAACCTTTATTTAATATAGTTAATTCTGACGTGCACATAAATATGTACATACACATATATAAATTTACAAATGTATTTATATTTACATATATATATGTATATATACTCATATATACATATATAATTATATGTATAAATATAAACATATGAAAAGTAAATATAAATACACATTGATAAATATATGTATACATGCATATGTGTATATTTACGTATATAGATATGTATATACACATAAAAATAGGTATACATGATATATTTGTATCGATTTATATATATGTTTATATATTATTTAAAATATATATATATATATGTTTATATATTAAAATATATATATATTTACAGATTCCTATACATTCCTACACATTTTAAATATATAATGTATAAATGTATAATTTATATATTATTTTTATATAAGTATGCTATGTATATTTTAAATGTATTATATGTATGCAGGGTGTTCGGAAACTCATACCCCAAACTGCACATATAGCTTGTTTAAATCAAATGTAATGCAAGTTCCCTATATAATTGCATCCGGAATCCTATGCTAATACCAATAAATTGTGTTCAAAATCTAAGCGTACAGCACCTGGATAGCAAAGTTTTCAAGCATGCCTATACAGCAAGTTGCATAGTAATCAGGCGCTTGGGTTTAGACATGTAATAATGGCAAGCACTTTATGTGATGTGGTACCGTTAATGATGAGTGATGACCCTCAGAACGTATTCCCATTTCTAGATGGACTGGTGTGTTGTTTACTATTAATTGTGGTATGTTCTTCTGCCGTGTTCCAAGATGTTGAGGTGTGCAGTGTCGCACACCTAACTCCTATTCAACTTGCTGTACATGCATGCTAGAACAGCTTTGCTATCCTGGCTCTGTACACAGAAACTTGGGACACAATTTAATAGTATTATAATAGCTTTCCGGATGTAATTGTATAGAGATTTTGTAATACTTTTGGTTCAAAAAAGCTATAAAAAATGTGCAGTTTGGGCTATAAGTTTATGAAAATTTGTATATATATTTTATATGTATGTAATATATATATATATATTTCTTTCACAGGCCTAAGCCCTCAAATATAAAGAGGCAGCATTAGAGGTTTTATAACTTTCCTGAGACTATGATACTCAGATAGTTAAAGGGATCATTATAACATTACAAATACTCATAGATATAATATAGAGGAATCATTAAATTTATCCAGCTATTATCAGATGGATAGAGGCATAATTAAAATTCTTCAGTTAATATCAGAATGATTCCTGCTTATTAAAACTTTTCATGGAAAGATACTCTTTATAAGATAAAAATGTAACTATAACTACGGCATCTAATATCATAAAATTAAATATAGTTTTATTCATCAAATAAATTGACCATGTCAGTTTTTCCTTATATTTATAATAATTCAATCAATATATATATTTCTATAAAATTTGATCCGCATTCTTTTTGCTAAGAATAAATTCGTTCAAACTTTCCAGTAAAAATAAACTGACTTATTTAGACCTACCATTAAAGAATAATTGATTTATCATGTATCTATAATATATTAATATAAAAGTTGGAATAAAAGTTAATCCTAAAATTTTTACTGGTAGATCCTAGCATTACATATTTTATTAGTTTTTTGGGCTTTTACCACATTATATTAGTAAGGCTATAGTTTAGGGTTAAATTCTATGCTTTACTAGTAATTAAACTTTTACAGTAATATATATATATAACAAATTTAGACACAGTTATTTTATCCTTACAAAGATGTGAAATTGTATTTGTGAGAATATAAAACATTTTTAATATCTTTAAATTCGACTAAAATTTAATTAATTAGAAAAACATTTATTTTAAAATATCATGTTAATAACACTTCTTTTGTTACAGATTTTTACCTTTAATTTTAGAGTTTATATCATCTTTTATTAAGGTTAGTGTACTCTGAAATATTTTGAGAAATAACATTAAAGAATGAATTAATTACTTACTCTATGGCATTTGGAACTTGAAAGCTCATAGTTTCACTTACAAAAGTACGCAAACTATCCCTATCTTGAGCTAATCCTACCTAGTTCAACTCATTACACCATATCACTTTAATATTAATTTTAATGTTATCCTCCAATCAGCGTATAGATATTCCCAGTGGTATTTTAGGTTTGCCAGTCAATAACTCGGGCAAGGTCTAGATTCTTCCACTCGCACTGCATGTCCTGCCCACCGTTACCCACGTTTTTACTATCCTAGCCATATATTGTGCTGATTACAGGGTATTTAACTCATTATTATGTAACCTTTTTCACTCCTCAGCAGCCTCATCTCATTTTGAACCAATATCTTTCCAAGCACCTTGTTTTCAAGCACCCATTTTTTCCGTCATGTAAGGTAAAATACCACATTTTCCACCCATAGAGAACAACCGGTTTTTAAATATTAAAGTTTAACTTACAATATGGAAATCAAATAATAATGAACAAGACCATGTATTTTTCTAATAGATTATCTAATTCCTATTCCTAAAATATACAATTTTTGTGTAGATAGTCATAAATTAACATAGATAATAATTAATTACAGATATGGTGAGAGACATAAATATTAGTGTAACTATAGTATATAGATGTCTGATAACAAATAATTTAAACATTGTTTAGAGAAGATCTATATACCTCGGAGGATATTACGGCTATAACTTAAGTTTCATATTGTATGGTTTAAAGCTGAAATAAAGTTAGGGACATGGCTCTCTCCAATGTATTAAGGGTGTATTATTTCTTAATGGCTTTCCCCTACTCCCATTAATAGTAATTACTTGTACATTTTCTCTAAATTCTACAATAAATTGCCATCCCTGTCTTATAGGTGTAGATAATTAAATAATCTGTTCAAGTAGTAAGATGCAGTGAAATTATCAGTACAAGTAAATTAAACTTCCCGTGAACGCGTGGATATATACATTGGTTATACACGCGTGAAGAATGCTAGTCCACTGATATCGTACCACAGATTTGTTTGGAACTAGCAAAGTTATTTTTACTTTTGAAACCCTTAAGAACATATATTTTATTTTAAAATAACTATCATGCTATACACATTTAAAAATATAAAAAGTTTTTCAAATTTATTCTTCTCGCATATTTATTTATTCAAATTTTACTTAATTTTTTCAGTAGCTAATAACCATATTACAATTTTTACAATAAACTAATTTATATCTTTACTTATGAACTAACGCGAGATTACAAAACTTTTTTTATATAGAATACAATACACAAAGAATAAATAAATCAATGACAAAAAGAGTTATAACCAAACTAAAACTAAAATTGTAAAGCTAATCTAATTAGATTCTTTTATAAGGTAACGCACCAATTACCTAGCTACTGTCAAAAACATTTTAATTTAGGTTAATAATTAGCCTTTCATTGTCACACTCAGAGCACAGAAACGTGTCCCAAACTTACATACTTGTCAAAACCTTTTCATTTGAATAGGGTCACCAAAAAAAAAACCTTCTTCGGGCTCCCTCTTCACCTAGTCTGACTTCTGGCTGAACTTTCCGAATCCCCAAGATCTCCGTAGTAGGCAAGTTCTGCTGCTGGGCTATTAAAAGCAAATGCTCACTCAGAATATCCTTAGGAAGTATTTTTCTAAAGTTCTTCTTCACCACGTGGGATATAGTACTAACCTTGGAAATTATGTGTGAATTTATTCCTGCAATATTCTTAAGTGAAAATAATTTAGCGATTATTAACTCCAGAACCAACTATATCGTCAATTTCATCTTCCTCGCTCTCACCTAAAGTAGTGAATTCGTCTTCATCAAGCCAGCGTAGTATATCTTTGTCGTTATGTCGGAACATATTTATGTAACTAAAATGTACTGGTGTGAAAGAACTAACAAAACCAAACACACACACAAGGAACGCACGCTCACTCACAGACACACATATATGTGTGTGCGTGCAAATACATACATACACTACAGACAAACACATATTCATAGTAAATGTATGAAACTTATTCATAGCCCTTACTCTTTAAGGCCGTATATGTTCAAAAACTGCTGATAATCAAGCATAAGGTGAATTTAAACCTTTCAAGAAATAATAAAATATAATATTCATAAAAATTAGTGTAAAAAATAATAACCAACACAGTAAAAATAGTAAAACTTACCTGACTTGTAAATTCACTCTTGCGTGTTTACAGTACCAATAATAAAATATCAAATGCACGCGCGCAGGGTTACAGTCCACGGTACAAATAAAATATCACTGCTAATAGCAGACTAACACTGGACAATTTTGGATACCGCCATGACCTGCAACACAGCTCTCAAATCTGCTTTACTAGCGGATAGCAATAGAACTACCATATTGCTGAATCACACTCTGCTAAACGTGTACTGGAGGGGATATATATATCATCTTTATAATATGGTTTGGTTCCATTTTTTCACATGAGCATATTATTATTCAAACTAATAAATATGGAGTACTATAAGTTCAATTATGTACACTATCTACCATAAAAGATAACAATCTTACGTTGAAGGGTTCCTCTATGGTGGAACTTTGAATATAAGGCCGTAGTGAAATAAATAAAGCTATGACGTCTACTCAGAGTAAACGGCGTGTAAAATAATGGTAATAATTTTCCAAAGGAGTTTGAAAACAACATAAAATCCCTTATTTTGCTGGGCTTTTGTGATGCTGGTTTAAGAAGGTGATACCAGAATGACCCCTGTGAGGCAGCTTACTAGAGATTAACCTGGTTGAACAAATAGCTCTAGATGGCTTGGTATGATCTTCTAGTCAGATATTCAGAGTCATAGATGGGCGTAAAGAAATGATAAGAAGATATCTACCAAGAATCGGGGCTAGGGTGAAGGACAATACATGTGTGGGTAGCTAATGACTCCATAATTTTCAACTAACCTAGGTCATCCCATGACTAACTAGATATATTCATCTATTATCAATTATTTATCTGTAGTCATGTATTATAATGAAAAGGCGAGTATTTTAATATAAAATATATGTATTGATAATTTAAATAACTAAATTCGTCCTCATTACAATCTATTTGGGAGCGCAACATTTATTGATTCAACAAATCACACTTAGTTTAGTGATGGGATTGGTGATGTTGTTAAAACTCTCTTTTAAACCCTTCAAACTCCCTACCCTAGTTCCTGGGGGAATGATAAATTAGAGAAGGACTTCGTCTCCAAGTGAGAGCCATAAAGCTAGTGGAAACTTTATCTTTTTTTCCTCACATGCTACCGGTACTTTTATTAATGTTGCTACCCAATATATTACGTGTTCAGAGAATAGTTTTTGATACAGTTAAGCTACGAGCTATAATTTACTACTTGTAGGTAAGTACCACTACTAGGTTTATAAGCATCTTGAAATATATGATATAGGTCGCTTGCAATACAGCTTCGTATATTCTTTACCATGTACTTCACATGCTGTTGACTTAATAAATGGCCTGTGGCCTGCCTGTTGTTATGCTAGAATGAGTTACCTATTTGTCTGCTGGGACAACATTTATTTATATATTTACTCACGTATCAAAAACATAAGGTTATTACTAACGTCCTTTTATACTTAAGGTTTGTTACAGCAATACAAATATAAAATATAAATTATTCATGATTTCAATATTAAATTATAGTTATTATTTGAAATTAAATCAAGATAAAGAGTGATTGAGAACAAATTAATATGAAAAATTATGTGAAATTTATTCTTAATTACATAATTTTGGGAAACCCTTCAGTTGGATAAACTGAGAAAATTAAGTTTTTCTTATATATTAGTATAGGATAGATTGTAAATATAAAAGGTCAGATCATATATTAAATTTAAAAATATATGTAATTCTTGAAAATCGCAAAATTAAAGTACAGTCCTTTTTATAAGGGGACGTTCGAGTATTACGTAGGGACCTTAAGTGGAGCGTATGTTTTGAGATTTGCCTGTTTTTGCTTACAAGGTCAAGGGGTCCAAAATATCCAATATGTCCCTACATTATACTTTAACGCCCCATAATAAAAATATAATTTAAGAAACAGCATACTGAAAACCACATATTATTATACGAACATTATGAACGCGTGGAAGGAGATGAAGCCTATATGCTATTATTAATTTTTTTATTCATTATGAAATATTAATTGAAATATCGGTACGAAATTGTAAATATGCAATATATCTATACATATTTTAATAGTCTTAAATGATTTATATTATTAATATATTCTTATATTAAGAAGTCTATTACTAAACATACAAACAAACGCCGTGAGATATTCTGTTTAGGCTAAATGCAATACCAGTATGTTCATATTCTAGTATGTTAAAGTTCTCTAAGGGTTTGAATACGTGAGGAAATAATTTTACCACTTTGTATGGGGGATTATTTGTTGACATGGGCAATATGTATTTGAAATATGGACCATTGGTGCAAATTAAGTGAAACGATTAGAAGCATTTAAAATGTGGTTTTACAGAAGAATGTTGAAAATATCATGGATGGAGATCATTCAAATTCAGAAGTTCTAGGTAAAATAAAGGAAGAACGGAAACTTTGTAAGGTTATACAGGAAAGGTAGGCCTTATATTGTGACATGATAGTGTGATGAGGATAATCTTATAGGAGAAGATGTGGAGTGGATAAATTCAAGAGGAAGGTGAAAACTGGATAACTTGATTCAAATAGCGAACGATGTTGGCAGAAGAAGGTTCGATTATGTAAAATAGTTGGCCCAGGATCGGCTAAAGTGGAGAGTTACAGCAAATCAATATCAAGGTTGATGACCTAATGATGATGATGATGATGATGAAATGGGCATATTTTGAGGAATCAAACATCTAAATATTGATATTCGCTTATTGTGTGAGCTCTATTATTGTCATTAGTGTATTTCCTTAATATAATACCATAATATGAATAAAAAACAAACATTAATATCAACACCACAAAGAAATTTAAATGAATTCATTAATTTGGGAAAGATCGTAATATGATCTTAACATAGCAGGGACACTAAAACAAATAATCATTAGTTCACTCACCAGTTGCAGCTAGTATTATAACATATAATATAATATATAATTTTAAGCAAACATAATTTCTAGAAACACTGAACTAACTTGGTTATAGGATTTAACGGTAACTTCATTTAATTGAATAGATTATGGAAAATATCTCAAAAATGCATTACAACAAATAAAGAAACATAAAAATTAGAAAGTATTGTAAATAGTAAGTATTAAGTAAATATTAAGTTTATAAGCTAAAACCAATAAAATTATTATTATTATTTTCAATAACAAAATTTACTACAAATTTTCCCTTGATCTTATATCCCTTCTCAGGCTTCTCTTAATCCAAAATTATTTTTTCTCAATAGCTCTTATAAGGTAAGCCCTATAGGTCGTTGTATCCATAGCGCCAATTCTATATTTGTTGAGTTCGACTTCTATCATAAAAGAAAAGCTAAACTCAGAGTTATTTAAGGAAATCCCATATCGATAATTTATCATGTAGAAGTTCTGCATATAATATTTAAATTTACAATATTATGATCTATTTTTTGCATATTGTTACTGCTTTTAACCACTCTTTAGTTATTTGTTATTAATGCTATTTTTTATTATTATCATTATTCATTACTTTTTTAATAACTATTCATCAGTATACAACATTATATAGCCATTTTTGTCTATCATATTTTCTCGTGTAAATATATGTATTTGTAAGGTACTTGTGTACTTTACAGTGCTGGCCTGTTATAGGTCTTACGACTGTTGGCCAGCACTATGATAAAGGAAATTTAAATTGAATTGAAATTTAATCAGTTTAATCAATATGTGATATTTCTTTGCAAACTATTATCAAGCGTTGGTTTATATGTTATAAAAGTAATTAGATCACAGAAATAACATTTTTAAATGTTGTTGAATATCACTAAAGGTTTACTCTATGTCAAGTAAACTAAGTTTGGTAAATAAGTCTTGGAAGGAAACAAAATTTGTTTTCAAAAATGTTCTAACTGTCGCGATACGAACTTTATATATAATAATTGAATATCTGTCGCGATACGAACTTTATAACAATGGTAGGCTACACATAGGTTAGTAGGTTACATATTGTTTATTTTTATCACATTTAATACATTGTGTCAACAGATTAATTAATACAGAAATTGCCATAGTGGCACACGCGTTTTTGACACGTCCAAACTCAGTAATAGCCCAGAATTAACAGTCCAGAAAAAAAAAAGCAAACCAACCAATTATCTGGCTTTGATTTACATCGCTCACCGAGAGCTGCTGATCTCTATCGAGAAAAAGCCAAAACTATTTTAAGAAAATAAAATAAAAACACTCAAGCTGGCTAGTTAAATATATATCTCTCTCTCGCACTTACCCTGCGAGGTTTGACCTTGAAATTTGCGAGGGCTGGAAACCAGCAAACTGAATGTTAGTGACCAGCTACTAGTTTCACATGTGTGGAAGCAAATAAATGAAGGTATAGTCACTGACTAATAAAGATTACGTGATCTAAATGTAAATAATCCAGCAAGCATGGCAATATAACAAGATCATTACAGTACTCCCGTACTCTCTGGGCTATTTTTAGAAGAAAATTAGTCAGGAAGTAATTCTTTTGGCTTGTATTTACATTGAACCCTTTGCACATCTCTTAACACAGCTATACATTCAATTGAGATTATGTATCTTTATATAAAAAGAACACATATAAAATCTATACATTGGCTACAGCATGAATATATATGCTGTTTTCATCAAATTATTTGACATAAAATAAAATGTTCATCGTTTCATTCAAAGAAAATTTAGCAGTCCAAAGAATGTTCATCTTGTTTTGTAATTGCCTCCCATGAATCAAATGTCTCATGTCAGAAAAGTTTTAGAGTTTCACTAATTGATATAACATACTAAACTAGTGATATAAAAAAGAATTGATTGATTTGATGTCCAGCCAAACTTCTTTAATGCACACAATTTAATATAGTAATATAATGAAATTAACAAATTATAAAAAAACACAGAGCTACACACCTCATTGCACAAAACACAAATAATATAATTTCTAAAATTTAAGACTAAATTGTTAGGTTTGAAGTAAATCGCAATATTTATCTAGTCTCACAATTGAAATACAATGGAATTTGAATAATTCGAACTTGAAGGGACCAGGAAAAAATTCGAACTAAATAAGTTTCTTAAAAAGTATTGAAAATAAACACAGTTAACTTTGAAACCAAGCCCAAAACCTTTATTTGACCTATTTGGACATAATCTGTTCACAATTTCTCTAAAAGTCAGAGATTTTATTCTGTTTTTCTTATCTAAGTCTCTCAGACATAGTGTATGATTCTAATTGATTTATTGACTGTAAAATTGAATAACTTACATTGTTGTGACTTTCAAAAAAAGCCTGAGTTCTTTAATATGTTCCATGGCTTCTGTCACACTCGGAATAGGCCTTTTCTAAACTACTGAAGGATTGTACTCTTCATCACCAGATGCTCCATCCTCAGCTTGGATGTTATTGTTGAGAACTTTGGCGACGATGTCCACATCAGCAACTTCACCACACACTGCCACATCTTCATCCACGGTCGGACAGTGACATCACGATACACACACAAACACTACTGTACAGAATGAACAAAACCAAACTAAAATTAAACAAATACTAAACATCAAAACAAAATAAACTCACACGTCACAAGAATATCGCTACGACCGAATCACTAAGAGCAGCGCACGCAACCACTTGAGAGATTTGACCTTGACTAACAGAGTACATAACTGTACGTGTAAACAAAGACTTATGGGTGAGCGGGGGAGTGGGGGAGTGGGAGGGGCGTGAATAAGGGTACTGACCGCATTCCAACGTCGCCTCCCCTGTTTCTAAAAATTGAACAACATGGTGCCGCAACTATAAGTAGGAAGACAATACTGTGCAGTACATTAATCTTACGAAATTTTGAGCTAACCAAAACCAAATTCGAAATATCCACGAATTTTTAACATTGTTTTAATACAAAATTCATGGGGCCTGGGGAAGAATTCGAATTAAAGACGATTTCAAATTATGGAAGTTCGAATTAGTCAGGTTCCACTGTATATTCAAGATACATAATTCTAATAGAATTATACCCTAAATTAAGACCACAATTTTAATAAACATTAAAATATTCATACATTTTAAAAATTTATTTACTAAGTTTAAAGCAAAATCCTAATAAAATTCGTACTATCATGAGGAGTCAAAACCTACTCCTACTCCAATCATAATTTCCTACTTCCCATCCATCTTTGTCACTTTATAAAAATAGGTCTTAATTTCATCAACATTCTTAGGCTAATACACCTCTGCCACTACAGTTCTCGCTTGACCTGTTTGTCATCTTGCCTCTGTTCCTGGCTATTATTTTGGGTCCCTGTTTGTCTTTGTTCTTTGTACCTTGGTAGGTGATATAACTGATTATATCCCTTCAGTTCCTGATTGTGGTCATTTAGCCTATACTGTCCCTGGTTAAATTGTGGACCCATATCTTGGTTTCCTCTGCTCCTATTTCCTTGCCCTCTCTCCCAGTGTTGTGATGGAGGTGGTGTCCTGCTTTCTCTCTGAAACTGGTAATTTGTTTTACCTTGTGACTTTGGATGGTATTGATCCTTAAATTTATTGGAACTTGACCAATTTGGTTTATTTTCTCTCTCTGCACCTCTTTCTGAAGTTAAAGATAAGGGGCTATTTTGTTTCGAAGCATGTTCCTATATATCTCCTAAGTATTACCACTCTCTAGTTCTTTGAAATATATCATAAAATGCATTTAGCACCCACCATATATTTTTAAGGTCATACAAATTCGTTTCTATCAAAGCATCCTGAACATTTTGAGAAAAATTATAAATTAAATACCTCATGAGCCTCTCTTCCTCTATCAGTATTTCAAATATTTTGCTTGCACTTTATACTTATGAAGATATTCACACATAGTTCCTCTTGTCTTTACCATTGAAAATCTGCTGTGAAAAACTATCTTGTCTTACCTGTAACCAAAATTTTCCCAACTGATACAACAAAGCATTTTTCGCCTGCACAAATGTATCCCATTCTCCTTCTACAGAACTCGCCCAGGGCCTCGCTTCATATCTTAATCCTGACAACAAAATAGCAATCTTGTTCTCTTCACTAAATCGATCCCCTTCTAAAGTACGCTTCACTTTTTTAATGTATTGTATCACCAAAATATTTCCTTTCTGCACCTTGAATTTGAGAATTGAAGATAACATATCCTCACTCATTCCTATTAAAAATACACTATCATGACAAACATGACTATCAACTTACTCTTTATTTTTTACTTCATCAAATTTACATTCTAATTCCTCCACTTTGTTTTTTAATTTCTCAGGAGTTGACATTTTCCCCCAGATCTTGCTTTTTTGAGTTACCACCTCTACTACTTGAGACGTAATATAATCACTATTCACATCCAGTTGCCCTTTCAGTTTTAACCTAACCTTACCGACATCTCTCCAAGTTAGACTGAACTATTTTTGACATTTTTTGTGTGAAAAATTTTTGACTCTAGGCATTCTACCTTATTTTCTTTGCTTTTAATTGTGTTTATAAATTCTTTTTCTAACCCTTCTATATTTTCACTTGCTTTATTAACCCCTCCAATTAGATCAAAAGAATTTTTTCTTAAAATCTAAAGCCTTTGTTCCAATTCGTTTTGATTTTGTTTTACTGTGATCAAATTCTTATCTAGATCTTTAACCTTGACGTTAATTTTTGATGTGATCTTTCTAAGTTATCTAGTTTACACTGTAATTTTATTCCTAACACTTTAATAATGTTTTTAATTTCTTTATTATAGTTTTCAATTTTTTAACTATCTTTTTGAATTTCTTTATTATTGTGTTTTACTTACTTTTCTATATTGCCTATCGTAGTACCCAACTTTTTATTATTATCTTCCATCTGACACATCATAAGCCCTGGTAACCGTTGGGATAGTTCCCCTCAAATAAACTACCGATGGTATTAGCCGGGAACTGAACCCAGAACCCCTTGTTTTATTGCCAGTTGCACTGACCATTATATCATGGGGTCGTTTATGGAAGAATTGAATAGGCAAATAAATTATATAATCACTTGACAACAACCCACCTTGTTTTAAAATAAAATTTACAATAACAAAATGAAAACCCTTAGATATCTTAGTGGATGTCAATATGTGTTTCAAATTTGATGGAAATTCCAATTAGTTTCTAATACAATAAAATATGATATAACTCCAGATTAGACTGGAATATGATATAGAGTAAGCAGCTATCCATGTAAAGTAACAAATATTCCAATGAATTCGGTTTTCAAACATTTAAAATCCTGACCCCATATAGTGGACTAAAGAAGTTATAAACTAAATATATTTGTGTCCTATTGAGTGCTTATTATTTTTAAATTTTATTTAAGTCCTCTAATTAGTTCAATAGTTACAAGAAATAATCCCTGCTATTAAATGGAAAATTGGTGAGAAATGCAGTATTATGTTGCATATAAGAGTATGATATGAGTTATTTATTACTATCAAAATAGCTAGGAAAATTTGGATTGGAAGTGGTAGCTCGATTCTAACAGGATGAAGGAAACAGATTTCGGAGAGATCTACTAACTAGAGTGTACTATGACTCATTTGTCCATTCAATCCATTTCCAGTTAAAAGTAAATATTATATTTAATTTAATTACCAAACCAATTGTGCTTTAATATTGAATAAAGTATATATTCGTTTACCACGTAGTTTATGGCTAAAGTTGATAACTATAAAAATCTACTAGTTGCAGGCACCAATTTACAGAACTTTGATGGTTTTTATTTGTAATTTATTTTTTTAAAGTTGAATAATCCTAATTTTTATATAAGTAGTGAATAAAAAGATCACGAATGTAAATAGATATTTCAAACACCCCGCAACTTTCAATACTGACAGCTGGTTGATAATGTGGTAGTAGTTTCTACTCATTAGCTTTCAATACTAACAGGTGGTTGTTAATGTGATAATATTGCCTACTTCGTAGCTTTCAATACTGACATCTGGCTGTATTATTTGTTGGTCTTAATTTTTTCTATACTAGCCAACTAAAATTTCCACATAATTTCTTATGCACTAACAGACCTTAGATTTTTATTATACATTACACTTGTTTACGCATAGATAGGCAAGCTGTACTCAGCAATATGCCTTAAACGAGCACTTTATTATGTGATACAGGATTCTATTAAGTTTAATCATAAATTTATTTATAAATATATTTTATTATCACAAATACAAAAAGCCAAATATTCTTTATTCAAGTTAGATTACATATAAGATATACAATATTGTTACTTTCGTTTATAGCCGTTTCTAAAAATCATTTTCTTTATATTTACAAAGGGCACCTGGACATGGTATTCTAACCCAGGACCTTTAACTTAGTACGCAGATGCTCTAACCACTGAGCTATCTAGGAATCGTCCCGTCACCAGGGACATTTTTCCATCATGATATATTCGTACGATTGTAATTGTACTATTGGCAGCAAAAATAAAACTACCGAGTCTAGGGTGGCTGCGTTATCTGATAGATAGTGATCTTAAGGCTCTTGGCCCTGTCAAGTGCAAGTCTAAAACCTCGTTTGTGGGATGTTGGGTGGGAGGGTGAAAGGCGTGGCGTGGCTTCACAGCTGACCAAAGTATCCTTCCGCGCCAACAAGAATAGATGGATCACGGAAACCGTAGATGGCGCTAGCTACCGGACAGGTCTTGCGGAAAAATCATACGTTTGGAAATATCAGCTTTCTCGGGAACGAGTTAAATTTTTATATTAATATTTTCAACACCCCTTCTAAGATAATGTATCAATTTTTTTCAATTGTTATATTTTTTTGCTATAAAGTCGGTAGTTGTCTGTTGAACAATGTCAATTTTATATATGTTTGATCACTGTTAAAATTATAGAGAAGGTGTGTGTATAAAAAGTATAACTTAATCAACATGCATTTATTCTTGAACAAACCGTTTCCGAAAAGACAATTGCTAATAAATAAAAATTCTTGAAGATAAACGTCTGTTCCCACGGCTCTGCATTTCCACGTCAACCAAAAAGGGCCAATTGCCTTAATTGTTCGCTCATATATAGCTGACAGTTTCCAAACGTCCATCACAGAATCTGCCTTAAAATATGAGTAGAAAATTACCCCGAGCATTGGACAATTCCTGGATAGCTCAGTGGTTAGAGCATTGACATATAAAGTCAAAGGTCCTGGGTTAGATTCCAATGTCCAGGTGTCTTTTTCAATTTAAATAATTGTTTATTCGGTTATTTGTTAAGTAATTTCCTTAATTTGTCTTCTTCAAGTATGTTTGATCATGAGCGATATCGTAAGGCCCGACCTTCTAGCAAACATAGGACAGTGGTGAGCTTACGGATAGTAATTATAACGATGTTATTAATGAGATTCCACAAGGGAACCAAACATTTCAACCTTTTATTGGATTACAAAAACATCGAGGTTGCGTTTGTTTTACTATTCACAGTACAACATTAGTTCAGTCAAGACCTCTACTAAACGGACGCTACCCCTCTCACTCACTCACTAGGGGAGATATGGGGGTTGCTGAGGGAACGTGAGAGCGAAGATTTCGGATTCTTCTGATCTCTCACCCACCTGTGAAAGAAAGAGGGTGCGTGGCGTGAATTCTTCATGAGGTGATCTATTAATCACATGCTAGAACCTCCAAAAGGCTTATGGCTTATTCACGAGTCCCTGGTGAGTTGTCCTTTTCTGAAAAATAACAAAAAAGAGTTTTTTGTGTTTTTGAAAGCTTCGAATGTAAGCCTTAGCGAAGTCAACCCCTAAGACGGTCACAGTAGAAAATATGTATTTTCTCTACACTTAAATTATTTGTAAAATACAGCTCATTCTTCTTTTATTATGAAATGAATACTGCTACCTGCACACTAAGGTCCTTGGCTCAGACCGAGGACTCTGCTTACCATAGTTGGCATACATATCATCATAACAATAACATATTATAATATCATCATAACCATATATTATTAACTAGACTATACAAATATTCCATTAAATAGACTTATAATAATTTTCGTAAGTAGTATAAATTAACATAATATACTAATTAATATTGACAGCTATAATAATTTACTTGCCAGAACATACCTTGATCATATTATTTAAGTTAGAAACATATTGTCAGTAATGAATGCAAAACATAAAATACAGAAATCTGTATAGTAGTATTTAAAGTCAAAATAACGAAAATTATATTGTGGGTAAAGTATTCAAGGTAGTAGAGCAATAAATTGATATATTGTAATTTCAATCTTTAATATAATAATGTATTGTATTGTTAGGTACAGATATTCAGTTAATTTCCCCTGATATTTTGGATGGCTAGGCCTACATCGAATTGCCTTTTAATATAATAATATAATAATTTTAATCTACTAAAATTATGAAATTAATATTCTTGTTGATGTTCATATGTATTTGGTAAGGAGTAATAAATGAGAAAATTAAATATTCTTTGTTATTATTTTCATTCTCGTTTCCTTATTTAATTTTAAACAATCTATATATTATTATAACACCGAAACATGTTGGCATAGAAGATTAAGGCTAATATCAAATAAGGAGAAGGGAATAAAAATAATAACAAAGAAGATATAATTTTATCAAATAAATATTTGTTGAACTCAATCATATACTTATCAAGGTTTTAATTTGTTTCACAATGAAAATTTCAAATAGGGGTAGATAATTTCCTTTATGATATCATGGGCCATACGGGCTTAAAAATGTGTTATGTACACTTTAAAAAATATTGAGTACAAACTTTCAAATTCATATTTCTCATATTGTAATTAGCTATTTTCTGGACACATCTTATTTGTTTGCTAAGCTTATAGCGGGCCAGATCAGGCCTCCCAGCCGTAGGCTGCCAACCAATGATTTAAGCAATGAAAGTGCCCATCTCAAATAATAATTTTGAAAAATATGTTTGTATTATTAAAAGGCCATTATTTACATTTTAAAGTTGTATTTGATGTGGAATGAAAATCCCTCTTTCATTTTAAGATTATTGATATTTTAACCATTTGATGATTATAATAACTAAGCTAATGAAGTTTTAATTGATTTTAAAAAAATTTCAAAAGATATATTTTCCCCAAATTTAAATCTAATGCATTCAAATATGATAATAAACAAATGGCAATCATCATGTGTCCAATAGAGTGTGCTATTCAAATAGTCTGAGTTTATATTTTATTTTTCTTACCTTGGGTCTATTTATTTGAACATTATAAAAAAATGTGTTCTTTTAATTTTTAATTGAAAGTAAAAACTAAGTTTTCTTAAAATCATGCTGCTTGAATTAAGCTATATGATAAGGTTTAAATATATATTTTTGCTATCAGGCAACATTTTATTTTCTATTTTATTTTATTACCGCGTCTTACTACCAGCTAGGGTTGCTAGGAAATAGTTGCCTTTAAATTTGGTCTAATCCCTTTCTTATATGCAAGTAATTAAATGTTTAGCGTAGATTATTCTATTTTAATTTATAGGCTGGATGTAGTTATATTTGAATAAGTTGCAATAGTATCTGTCAGGAGTGAGTATAATTGTATAAAGTGCCACTAAGAACACCCTGCAGAGATTGCACTTGTACATCCTTCCAAAGAGGATCAACACTATCAGAGCAGTCCAACTTGCTTGCTTGAAACATTTGTATGTTGGACTGTAACATGGAATTTAAAACATTACAAGCTATAGTGAATGGTTTAGAGTACGAACAATAATACAAAGCTCTTAGAGCCGAAAATATTATTCATTTCCATATTCAAACATAGGCCCTTTGTGCAAGGCGATAAGGTTGAAGTTATCCAGAAAGTTAAAAAAAAAATTTATTTAAGGTTTATATCTCTACTTGTATAAAATTACAAATGTTATATTATTTTTAGAATCCGAGCAAAACATTTTCGCTACTACCCTCAATTATACTACTCCATTAAAACGTAATTTAACTCCACGTAAATATATACTTTCAAGTGAAATGTGAAAACATTTCGTTTAAAAATTAGTAATGCTGATAAAATATATTGATAGATGTTTACATTAAGTTTACTAGTGATGTACAAGTTTGGGAAAGGTGACAGCCATTCAATTTGTGTTTTTTTCGTTATCTCTTTTATTTTCTAGTTTATCTTTGTATGTCATAACTTTATTATAAATTCATTGAAATATCAAAATAACCTAGAGATAGTTGTAAATTTCCGGGCTAACCGAACTTCTTTAATCTGATTCTGATGGGACTATCTGTTTGAGATAAGGCGAAAAATTTAATTTTAAATTTAATATTTAGTGTAATGCGTTGTTGAAAAATTGGTGTGTTTTCTGAAATTTACTAGTATTTTTGGAAACCTTTCACGCGATTTTCATGGTTAAACCAACAAACATAAAGTTTCTATTGAAGTCTAAATACAAAATCCCTAAAATTTCAATATATGCTAGAAACATATTTAAGTTACAATACAAATATGGAGGAAGGTAGCTAATATTTGTTGTTTTAAAATTAGTCGCTATTAAATTCATTAATACCATTAGATAATCCCCTTGCCCCTAATGAACTTGGATGACCGTGGAACCCCCTGACTACAGATCCGGATCTAGATTACTGTTTGTTGAGACAAAGGCTATCTGTGGTAAGCTACCCAATGCAATAATCAACAAAACATATTGCTCCCATGAAGGGAGAGAATTATCCTGTCTTGAGATTTCCTTAACTCACCGTTTCAGAAGGCACAATATCTTACCCACAAATATAAACTGTTTAAATAATTCAAACCCATTGAGCACACCTTAAGTGTAGCCATCTTTTGTTTGTTAGCTGATTTTATATCAGATGTTGTAAACATGTATGACTGCTCACTATGTATAATGTTCCTTTCAAAGAGTGTCACGCGCTCTGGATATATGAAGCGTCTGTCCACCTAATTCTGCTCTAATGGTTTTTGTCTAGTGAGTCAATAATATTTCGGCTGACACCCAAGGACAGTTCTTATACAGAGTTGATGTATTGGTCGAGTCCTATTAGGGGTTTTGTGATTTTTAATCTAGTGTATTATTACTAAACAAGAGGATATAAAACAAAACTTGTAGAGCTGGCGGACTGGTTATTTATAATTATTTAAAGCTGAAGGAACGCCACGATAAGCATATTATTGATAAACTAACGGTTATATAAATTCAGAAAGGAATTACACGGGTAAATCAAGTAGTTTTGTATAATTTAAATCGAGGCTTTATTGACAATTTTTAGTAAATATTAATAAAATACAAAATGACAGATATCAATTCGCAAATGGATATCCAAATAAAAATTAAAATAATATGATAGTGAAATTCTTTCAAAAGATTGGGAAGAAAATTTATTTTTCTAAACAACATTGTGATGTCGATTTTTCCAAGGCACGTATCACTCTGGTGAACAAAGTATGCTGACAATTGATGGCTGACCTTGTAGCGGCATAAAGAAAATTGTAAAAGTTTTATGCAGTTATTAATTGGTTCTGATTGATACCCGGAAAGTTTTAGATGTTCGGCAAATTTGTGTTTGTATCTATTTTATTTAAAATCCCTAATGTAAATCCACATTCGTTGAACATCTTAAACTCGATGGGCATCAGCCAACACCAATTAATAAATGCATGAAACTTTTAGAATCTTCTTCAAAATGTCTCAAGATGGACATTGCGGAAAACCTACTCATCAAACAGCCATTCTGAACAGCAACAAAATTATAAATGAGCAAACTAATTTTGAAAATCAATCACTTATTTACACAATTAGAAAAGTACTTTAACACGTCAAATTAAAACTTAATCTCCATTCCAACAATTCTAGCTCTTCCTCCATCACAATCAAAGTCTATTCAAATCATAATCAAGAAGATTAAAACCATAGATTTATATGACTAATTTTAATTCAATTTCATATTTTTTTGCCAAAATTAACACACTAATATATATATCTATATTTACTCATCATATAAATTACACTCTATGCTACACTAGCAGTACTATCTCATTTATCAATTGTTTGATTTTATTTCATTTCTTAATATTAGTAGCTTACCACTTATGGTTGATCAACCCACAAAAAGTTTCATACATAATAATAATTTAAAATTTCACAAACCTTCTGGCAGTATGTATTTTAAACAAATCTTTGCCATCATAATCAAGGTATTTATAAACTTCTTAATTAAATGACTATCTATCTAATATTTCATCTTCTAATTTCTCTTTAATATTTACATATAATGTTTAGCATTATTAAACCTACAATTTGACTAACATCTAGACAATATTTCCCAATACATTGGTTTTACCCAGACCTGAAGATGGTGTAACATACCACCGAAACATGTCGTTATAGAAGACTAAGGATTAAATAAGTAAAAGGGAATAAAAAAACAAGAAAGAAGATTTAATTTTACCAATTTTTACTACATCTTATCAAATAAATATGAACATTATTAAATAAATTAGGTTTTATAAAAAAGCCTAGCACTACTCCTGTTCCTTTGAGTGTAACAAATGACATTTACAAAGCCATGCACGGTTCAAAGCTAAGTGTTCTTTTATTCTTAGACTTTTCAAAGGCATTTGATACCGTAGATCAGGATTTTTCTGTCCAAGCTACGACAACAATACATGTTCTCGATAGTGCCATACTATGGCTCCACAACTATTTACTTGAACGGCAACAAAGGTAATAGCAGAACGTTCTCTTCAGCCCTGAAACAAGTAATACATGAGTCCCACAAGCCAGTATTCTAGGTTCTCCTATATTTACACTGTAAGTATCTAATATATTTGTATGTTTTCAATCTCTCTTCTTATCAATACAGGATGACACACAACTTTACGTATCATTTGCACCAGAATACATTTATGATGTAGTGAAAGGTATAATTGAAGAACTAAGCACTTTTCCAGAGTGCAGCAACGTATACTGCCTGAAGCTTAATGTTAGCAAATGTGCTCACATGCTGACAGGTAGTGCTTAAAAGAATAAGTGTAGAGCCAAACATACACATTAATAGTGTATCGCTACCCATGGTAGAGCACTATAATACCTTAGTTTAAGATTAGTAATTAATACAATCGAACCTGGGGTAAGCATGTCTCATCTTGTGGGAAAATATCGTATTATTGTTAAGAACATCTATATAAATTCAAACACATAATAACAAATGATGTAAAATAATCCAAATGTGATTCATTATTCCAGTAATACCTGGATAACTCCTCAGAACTTATTTTTGGCATGGGTAAAAACTTAAAACAGAAAATCCAATAAATCAAAAATTTATGTTTAAGATTTATATTTTAACCTAAAATATATGCTCATGTTAGCAAACATCTAAAATAATGAGAGTTGCTAAATATGGAAAACCGACTTCTTTTGAGTTTTAGTTCACGGCTTTATAAAATTATAGAAATGAAATGCCCGTCTTATTTCTAATCAGAAATGACAAACATATCTTCTGTATATGAATGTAAAACACGAGATAGAGCTTCTATAAATGTACCGAAACAAAGAACTAAAAACTTTAAAGACTCATTTCCCTTTCAAGGCTTTGTAATGCTGTACCATTAATATTTAAATATTTAAAATTTGTCAATATTTTCAGAAACAGGTGTAAGGATCATTTTCTGGGCAACCAAAATATTTAAAATTTACAATCTAATGTTTATAGAAAATTGAACGAAAGTAGTATCTAAGATATTGAAAATATGTCTTAACATTAAGTCTCAATATGTGTACAACACAAGATGCTATAGTAATTATCTAAAATAATATTAGCATAAGTAACTATAAAATGGTAAGATTAGCCACGAGCTAAAATTTGTAGTGTATAAATAAATAAATAACCGAATAGAACAAGAACATATGTTTGGTTTGATAGATACGATACAAAATAATAAAAGGAATTATCTTTTTTAATATCATGAAGTATATTTGGATTATTAATTTCCAAGCCTCTTTATATCAGTGAATATAAGTGTTTTATAGATAAAGTATTGAATTAAAAGTGATTACAGATTTGTTACTATCGAAATATAGCTAAAATATTGTATTTGATTTAGGATGAAGTTTGTTAAAGGGATTGTTTGGTACATTTTATAACAAAAATTTACATAATTTTAGTATAAACTTAAAGCATTTAAAACAGGTTTATGATGATCTATAAATAGATCAAGAAAGTCAATTGATTCTCATAAAAATGTGCAAACACAAGTTCTAAACAATGCGAAATATATTGTTAGACAAACGAAAGATTATTTGATTCTTCTTGAAAAATTATATAATCAATTACATTTAGATAATAGTCAGTATCTAAAAATTGAAAAATCAAACCTGGACACGGGAACTGAACACAGGATCCCGTGTCCAGGTGTCATATTTCAATTTTCAGAATACTATATCTAGATGGAGTAAGTTCTCACTAAAAACATTTATAATAGATTTGGCTATTTTATTCTTAAATAATAGTGTTGAAGGAATATTCACTAAGTTTTACAATTTGAAAAACCATGTAGATTTTAACATAAACTAACTGCGTACAGCAGGAGGATTGACCAATGCTATATTATAATTAGTTAATTTCAGGCAGGAGGTTTGTTACAACCAAGTGAGCAATAATCCGATTAATCCTGAGTTGGTTTTTATCATACTAGCTTTGTAGAGAAAAGTATTTGCTTATCATTGAGTTTGCAGTTACTCATACACATAACCTTAGTTACGAGACGAGGATATTTGAAAAGAATATAATGATTCCAGTGGAACATACAGGAACTCACGTAGAATATCTTGTAGATGATTTCTTTATAATTAGTAAGAATTGAAGGTATTTTAGGACAATATGGTTAGATTATTTTGCAGCGTCGAGGGCAAAATAATAATATTATACGTTCCAATACTTTAATCTAATTAGATTAAAGTGTATTCGATTGTGTTTATAGTTTGTTCGGTCAAGGTTACCCATCATATTTGTAGATAAGAGTTTTTATTTTATCTCAATCTATTCGTAAGGAAATATCCACAGGTTGGCGCCGGAAAAGTAAGAAATGTGTCACGTTGCGACTTAGTGATTAATAAATTTCAGTTTCTGTTTAGTTTTCAAGGTTCATTATGCATTGATAGCAGATGGGAACCTTAAATGTTTACGAAATTAGAGCACATCATGTCGAACGAGAGCGATAATTTATCCAGTTTATAGTTCGAATCAGACCAAAATAACGAGCTATCGGAGCTCGTAAAAGGAAGAAGCATTAGAGATAACGTTTATGAACGGTATAAGAAATACACCAAGTAAGTTGGCGGTAGTTTATAAACTCTACTAAACTATATTCTACAGGATATCAAGCGGTATTATTTTCTATATTGTTTGTTTTGTAGCTTGGTGGTATTGTGTAAAATAGGAAACTGTAGTGCAGACACATTGTGAGCCTGCACATTCTCAAGATAGGCCCGTGAGGTTATTACCCCCAAGGTATTGCGTTAGAAAGGAAACTA
>CABFWB010002362.1:5026-18076 GCA_902151455.1 Timema bartmani
TGAAGGTAGTTCTCCTGTAACCCACCAGTCCTAGAGTGAAGGTAGTTCTTCTGTAACACACCAGCCCTAGAGTGAAGGTAGTTCTCCTTAGCTCACCAGTCCTAGACTGAAGGTAGTTCTCCTGTAACCCACCAGTCCTAGAGTGAAGGTAGTTCTCATGTAACCCATCAGTCCTAGAGTGAAGGTAGTTCTCCTATAACCCGCCAGTTTTAGAGTGAAGGTAGTTCTCCTGTAACCCACCAGTCCTAGAGTGAAGGTAGCTCTCCTGTAACCCACCAGTCCTAGAGTGAAGGTAGTTCTCCTGTAACCCATCAGTCCTAGAGTGAAGGTAGTTCTCCTGTAACCCTCCAGTCCTAGAGTGAAGGTAGTTCTCCTGTAACCCACCAGTCCTAGAGTGAAGGTAGTTCTTCTGTAACACACCAGCCCTAGAGTGAAGGTAGTTCTCCTGTAACCCACCAGTCCTAGACTGAAGGTAGTTCTCCTGTAACCCACCAGTCCTAGAGGGAAGGTAGTTCTCCTGTATATAAAGGTACATTATTTTCCATTATATCTATTTGTCAATGTCCAAGATACAAGATATTACAGTTTAGCTAGATCGGTTTCCACTGTAGACCGGGATATAGGCCTAGACAGACGGAAATCGTAAAAACACTTTTCTGTTTCAGAGGGTTATGAAACGTCAAAATTTATCAAAATCTCGAGTTCTATTTTTTTAGACCACAATACTTCTCTCTCCGAGTAGTCGAGAGAAAGTAGAAATATGCCAAATACACCGACTAGTTATAACACTCTACCCATATATCCAGTCCACCTCACTACATCTTATACCTATCTTGAGCTTGTTCTATCCAGTCCACTTCATTACACTCTATTCCTATCTTGAGCTAGCTATATTCAGTTCACCTCATTACAACTTATTCCTATCTTGAGTTAATTATATCCAGTCCACCTCACTACACCTTATACCTATATTGAGCTAGCTCTATCCAGTCCCCCTTATTACGACCTCTCACTCACTATCTTGAGCTAGTTCAACCCAGCCCACCTTATTACACTCTATTACTATCTTGAACTAGTTTTATCAAGTCAACCTCACTACATCTTATACCTATCTTGAGCTAGTTCTATCCAGTCCACCTCATTACACCTTATACCTATCTTGAGCTAGTTCTATCCAGTCCACTTCATTACACCTTATACCTATCTTGAGCTAGCTCTATCCTGTCCACCTTATTACAACCTGTCACTATCTTGAGCTAGTTCTATCTAGTACCCTCATTACAACCTGTCACTATCTTGAGCTAGCTCTATCCTGTCCACCTTATTACAACCTGTCACTATCTTGAGCTAGTTATATCTAGTCCCCTCATTACAACCTGTCACTATCTTGAGCTAGTTCTATCTAGTCCCCTCATTACAACCTGTCACTATCTTGAGCTAGTTCTATCTAGTCCCCTCATTACAACCTGTCACTATCTTGACCTAGTTCTATCTAGTCCCCTCATTACAACCTGTCACTATCTTGACCTAGTTCTATCCAGTACCGCCCACTTAAATAGAGACAACCTTGTACAGGAAAACTACCACCGCTCTTTTGTATGAAAGATCACTCTGGATTTACACCAAGTAATATCACGTTCTACCAACTGATTTTGCGGCCAGTATAGTGTCCTGAAGCTGTTCATGTCTTACCCCATGTACCAACTGATGTTGCGGCCAGTATAGTATCTTGAAGCTGTTCATGTCTTACCCCATGTACCAACTGATGTTGCGGCCAGTATAGTATCTTGAAGCTGTTCATGTCTTACCCCATGTACCAACTGATGTTGCGGCCAGTATAGTATGTTGAAGCTGTTTATGTCTTACCCCATGTACCAACTGATGTTGCGGCCAGTAGTGTCTTGAAGCTGTTCATGTCTTACCCCATGTACCAACTAATGTTGCGGCCAGTATAGTATCTTGAAGCTGTTCATGGCTTACCCCATGTTTCTGCCCATTTTAATGTGATAGTGGTCGGTTGTTCTAGGGGAGACCGGGGTAAGTTAGGTTACCGCTGCTCAGTTAAGATGCAAATTGCACGGAACAAAGTTAGTACTAGCTTGACTACGCTGTTACAAGGGAGGGCGAGGGGGCTACGTGGAAATAAACTGGGGGGAAGGGAAGGTATGAGGCTTCGCCAATTTCCCCCGCCCTGAGGGTGCATGTCCCTTGGACCATACAGACATGACATCACGGCCCTAAGGTGAAAAGGAACTTGCTACCAAGTTTAGAGTGCAAAGTTGATCCGACTAAGAAGTCTGGTTAGACTTAGCGTTGCCAGTATATGACCCGTAGGTCAAATTATTACTTCAGAAAATATTTTGGGGTAGAATATTAACGCGCTGGATTAAAATCATTCGTTTTATTACAATTAGCTTTATTTAAGCACATCTTACCACCCATCCGGACTAAATGCATTTCAATTGCGCAAATGAGACAAGAATAAGGTAGGTATAATTGCCGTGGAGGGAGATTGAGAATTATTTTGCTAAAAAAACACCCTTGATACATCCACGCAGGAGTCAAACTTCGTGTCATCCCAATAGTATAGAACTAGATAAGATGTGGTTGACGCCTCGACCCTAGTTAGCATAGGTGCAGATAATTGATTGGTTAAATAACGTAAATGACCATAAAATATAAAACTAGACCTACTAGTTCTACTATATGTCTGCCTACTCTCTAGTAAAGTGAGTCTTAACTGTGTGCCACGGCGTTTTGGTGGCCCACCAACCCTTCAGGGGTGTGCCGCCAAATTTAGATTAATGTGTCACCCTCAAATCTCTGAAAAATATTATTTCCGCCTCTTTCAAACATAAAATGCTGAAAATGGGTGGAACTAAGCTAACTCAAAATAAAATGATGGTTACCTTACCATTTATAAGCCCTAATATTACCGAAATAGAAAAAAAAAATCAGTAAAAAAGTTAAAAAGTCACATTAAAATACCAATTGACAATACATTATAGCTACATTATACCTTTTGATTTATTGCTACTTTAAGAATGTAAAACACAACAATAATATAAAATAATAAACATATTAATTAAATTGTATTAATAAAAGTTGTTTTCTACAAACTTCCAAAACTACCTCATTTTTTCAACTGACGCTCGCTCTTCAATCCCTTTAAGTGTGCCTCTGATAAATCTATTATTCAAAAGTGTTCTCTGGAAGATGAGGTCAGAGTTCAATCCAAGTAGATCTTATACTGACCTTTTTTCTCAGGACAAACAAAGCTCAACAAAAACACGTCTCAAAATGGAGCCTAGCATTTTAAAAACATAAGCACAATATTTATCATATATATAAATTATGTTACTACACACGAGGACTAAACCTAAGGTATCGCGTTGGATCTAGAACATTCCTGGGGTCACTTCTGGAGCGTTGATACTTATTGAAGATGTTTATCTTTCTCGAGATATTTAAACACATTAAATACATTTTACGTCGAAATGAAGTTTTAAAGAAATCAACAGGACTGTATGTTATAAACTACCTTGCATTATGATCTGAATATATGTAAGTATACTAGTGAGAATGAAACACACGCCTACATGAGAGAGGCTAGACTGCCCACAGCACACGACTGTCACTGTGGAAGCATGCTAATGAGAAGGAGACACACGCCTACATGAGAGAGGATAGTCTGCCCGCAGCACACGACTGTCACTATGTAAGCGTGCTAATGAGAAGGAGACACACGCCTACATGAGAGAGGCTAGGCTGCCCGCAACACAACGACTGTCACTATGTAAGCGTGCTAATGAGAAGGAGACACACGCCTACACGAGAGAGGCTAGGCTGCCTGCAACACACGACTGTCACTGTGGAAGCATACTGGTGAGCCTACAGCGCTATGCAAAGTGCTCTTCACGGGGGGTGCTGCCCCCTTGTACCCATTATGCGCGGGGGCGACGTGTTCTCCCCAGGGGTCCCTGACTGGTAGACCGCACTCAACAGACACAGACACTTCTTTGGAAGAGAGCGCTACTTTCTTCTCGACATTTATACAAGTTCCCTTGGTACGAACATAGCAACTCGCGCTTGTGGGCCCGCGGTATAAACACCACGTTCATCTATCTTTATATTCAATCAAATATAGCTGGAATATGTCACCTGGATTGGGTAGTGCAACCCGGAACCCTTGGAGTATCCCGTCAATAGGAACTGAGCACTGAGCTATTCAGGGTTCGTACCGTGCTCAGGGTCATTCTTCGCTCTTAGTTTAAAAGCCTTCTAGGTGATTTGCTGGTATCATGGAAAACCAGATGGTATCTTCTAGGTGATTTGCTGGTATCAGGGAAAACAAGATGGTATCTTCTAGGTGATTTGCTGGTATCAGGGAAAACAAGATGGTATCTTCTAGGTGATTTGCTGGTATCAGGGAAAACAAGATGGTATCTTCTAGGTAATTTGCTGGTATCAGGGAAAACAAGATGGTATCTTCTAGGTAATTTGCTGGTATCAGGGAAAACAAGATGGTCTTTTTTAGATGATTTGCTGGTATCAGGGAAAACAAGATGGTATCTTCTAGGTGGTTTGGTGGTATCAAGGAAAACAAGATGGTATCTTATAGGTGGTTAGCTGGTATTAGGGAAAATTAGATGGTCTCTTCTAGGTTATTTATTGGTACTAAGGAAAATGAAATGGTCTTCTAGGTGATTTGCTGGTATCAAGGTAAATAAGATGGTCTCTTCTAAGTGGTTTGCTGGTATCAAAGAAAATAAAATGGCCTTTTATAAGTTGTTCCTTTTCTCAACTAATTCAAATTCACATATATCTCTTCTAAACTTTACCTCTCTCATTCCTATCATATTAGCTTACTTAGTATAAATGCGTAAAACTCGAAAGGCTAGTAAGACCAACTGGGGGTGGGGAGAAATCTAAATTGACACAACATACTCAACATCAGGCTATTAAGGTGATTGGTGAGTTAATGCACTCATAATAAATCTCAAAGTCGTACCTGTAGCATTAACTCAAAAATGGCAGTTTTTGAGTTGTGCCATTGTTGCAGCAAATGAGCGATATGATTTGCACTTTAGTTGATATACCAAGTAAGCTATTTGTTTTGCATTGTAATGACCAAGGGTATTACAATTTAGTAACTTTGTTGTTGAAGGATTTAGATGGATCCCACATGTGCTGCAATGGGGGTATGGGCCTTTGGCAGTCGGTTCTACTTCTTGGATTCAGGAAGTTTAGGGCAAGCTAGAATATTGATATTGAGCAGTCGTACCAGTGAGTATACAAACAATATAGCTACTCTAGTCATATTTGGTCATGTATGCTCCTGTCTGCTCATGTCTGCTCATGTATGCTCATGTATGATATGCCAGTAACGAAAATATTGAGGTTCTAGTCCAGAACAGCTGCGCTGAGACATATATTCTTAAATAACTTTCCACTATTACTTCACACAAATGTAGGCAAACTTTCTCTGTATTCTACCTTTCACATCTCTATGCCATCAGTGTAAATTCTCGGACAGCCCTAGCTACAGTTCAACAAAGATAAAAAACAAAGAATAACGGATGAATCTGAATTTTAAACTTTGATTATTATTGTCTATACGGGATGTCCACATTTAATCACACTAATGTGCTAGAAAATAAGGACAGTATCTAAAGCAAATGTATCAAGGTTTGCTTGAAGTGAGAGTGAGAAACCATTTATGAAAAAGTTTCCTTGGTTAGAGCAAGTAGTAATTTCCTCTCCCCCCCCAAGAAAACAAGCCTATACGAGCCTGACGCTTTGTCCCCGTGTCCACAGCTGATTATACCATTATAATAATCTCCATGTAGACGATCAGTGTTTGAGTCTCGGACTCCTAGGTCATGGTCAAGTGTGGAAGCCACTGAGCTAGCCCTGTGAGTGGGTATCAGTTTATAAAAACAGGCCAACTACTGAAGAATTGTTTTAGTTTCATTTCCTTAGCTGATGTTTAGTTCATGTGTTGTGTGATTGTATCCGTGAGATGATGTTTTGTTCGTTTGTTGTGTGATCGTATCCGTGAGATGATGTTTTGTTCGTGTGTTGTATGATCGTAGCCATGAGATGATGTTTTGTTTGTGCGTTGTGTGATCGTATCTGGGAGATGATGTTTTGTTCGTGTGTTGTGATGATCGTAGTCATGAGATGATGTTTAGTTCATGTGTTGTGTGATTGTATCCGTGAGATGATGTTTTGTTCGTTTGTTGTGTGATCGTATCCGTGATATGATGTTTTGTTCGTGTGTTGTATGATCGTAGCCATGAGATGATGTTTTGTTTGTGCATTGTGTGATCGTATCTGGGAGATGATGTTTTGTTCGTGTGTTGTGGGTCGTATCCGTGAGAATATGTTTTGTTCGTGTGTTGTGTGATCGTAGCCATGATATGATGTTTTGTTTGTGCGTTGTGTGATCGTATCTGGGAGATTATGTTTTGTTCGTGTGTTGTGTGATCGTAGCCATGAGATTATGTTTTGTTCATGTGTTGTGTTATCGTATCTGGGAGATGATGCTTTGTTCGTGTGTTGTGGATCGTATCCGTGAGATTATGTTTTGTTCGTGTGTTGTGCGATCGTAGCCATGAGATGATGTTTTGTTTGTGCGTTGTGTGATCGTATCTTGGAGATGATGTTTTGTTCGTGTGTTGTGTGATCGTATCCGTGAGATGATGTTTTGTTCGTGTGTTGTGTGATCGTAGCCATGAGATGATGTTTTGTTTGTGCGTTGTGTGATCGTATCTGGGAGATGATGTTTTGTTCGTGTGTTGTGTGATCGTATCCGTGAGATTATGTTTTGTTAATGTGTTGTGTGATCGTATCTGTGAGATGATGTTTTGTTTGTGTGTTGTGGGATCGTATCCGTGAGATTATGTTTTGTTCGTGTGTTGTGTGATCGTATCTGGGAGATGATGTTTTGTTCGTGTGTTGTGTGATTGTATCTGTGAGATGATGTTTTGTTTGTGTGTTGTGTGATCGTATCCGTGAGATTATGTTTTGTTCGTGTGTTGTGTGATTGTATTCGTGAGATGATGGAAACTCTGACACACAAATAATTCATTGAATGGATTTATTTTAAAACACCCCTGCCCATTCTCAAAACTTTATCTCTTTATAAACCATTGTGAGACATTGCTCTAAAAAAAGACCAGTGAACGCGTCATTTCGTTGGATGACGTCAGTAGAACAGTGGTCAACCAGTGCCAACTGTAAGTCGGCCCGTCTAAAAACAGAGCTAGCGTAAGCAAATATATATATATTAGTACTACACTTTTAGTTGGGCTTTTGGATTATTTTAAGGATCCAAGAACAAAGGACTTAACCACTTCGGTGGTCAAACAGTCTAAGACGGGCGTGTCAGACACGTTTAATCATAAGGGCTGCGTTTAAAGTTAAACATGCTGAGGGGGTGCATTGAATTTTTTTAACCATCTTATATAAGAAAATTAATGATTAAAATCTTTTACTCTAATGAAAATATAATTAAGACCATATAAAAGATTAATGTCTTAGCATCTGTTTTTTACCCTAAAATATTAAACATTTTACTTGCAGCAATGGTGAGTTATGGGCCTTAAATATTGTGTTAACATCATTTTCATAATAATGATGACAAATGCATCATCTCTCGGGTTTTGCTCTTTTTTAGTAAAAAAAACACCCGCATTCAAAACTCGTGTGGTGCCAAACATTGCACATATTTGGTGTGAATCGAACTCATTTGGGTAAAGAGTAAAGGTTGGGTACACAAACCACACCTGCTAGATTTACCCAAATAGCCATCCCTTTCTAAATATCATAATCAAAAACTGTGTATCTATACAATGTTTGCCAAGAGAAGAACAATATCGTGTTGTTTGTCAGCCTATTTCAGCCTCATACAAAGAGAACAATATTGTGTTGTTTGTCGGCTTATTTCAATGTCATACAAAGATAACAATATTGTGTTTTTTATCGGCTTATTTCAACGTCATACAAAGATATCAATATTGTGTTGTTTGTCGGCTTATTTCAGCTTCATACAAAGAGAACAATATTGTGTTGTTTGTCGGCTTATTTCAATGTCATACAAAGATAACAATATTGTGTTGTTTGTCGGCTTATTTCAACGTCATACAAAGATAACAATATTGTGTTGTTTGTCGGCTTATTTCAACGTCATACAAAGATAACAATATTGTGTTGTTTGTCGGCTTATTTCAACGTCATACAAAGATAACAATATTGTGTTGTTTGTCGGCTTATTTCAACGTCATACAAAGATAACAATATTGTGTTGTTTGTCGGCTTATTTCAACGTCATACAAAGATAACAATATTGTGTTGTTTGTCGGCTTATTTCAACGTCATACAAAGATAACAATATTGTGTTGTTTGTCGGCTTATTTCAACGTCATACAAAGATAACAATATTGTGTTGTTTGTCGGCTTATTTCAACGTCATACAAAGATAACAATATTGTGTTGTTTGTCGGCTTATTTCAACGTCATACAAAGATAACAATATTGTGTTGTTTGTCGGCTTATTTCAACGTCATACAAAGATAACAATATTGTGTTGTTTGTCGGCTTATTTCAACGTCATACAAAGATAACAATATTGTGTTGTTTGTCGGCTTATTTCAACGTCATACAAAGATAACAATATTGTGTTGTTTGTCGGCTTATTTCAACGTCATACAAAGATAACAATATTGTGTTGTTTGTCGGCTTATTTCAACGTCATACAAAGATAACAATATTGTGTTGTTTGTCGGCTTATTTCAACGTCATACAAAGATAACAATATTGTGTTGTTTGTCGGCTTATTTCAACGTCATACAAAGATAACAATATTGTGTTGTTTGTCGGCTTATTTCAACGTCATACAAAGATAACAATATTGTGTTGTTTGTCGGCTTATTTCAACGTCATACAAAGATAACAATATTGTGTTGTTTGTCGGCTTATTTCAACGTCATACAAAGATAACAATATTGTGTTGTTTGTCGGCTTATTTCAACGTCATACAAAGATAACAATATTGTGTTGTTTGTCGGCTTATTTCAACGTCATACAAAGATAACAATATTGTGTTGTTTGTCGGCTTATTTCAACGTCATACAAAGATAACAATATTGTGTTGTTTGTCGGCTTATTTCAACGTCATACAAAGATAACAATATTGTGTTGTTTGTCGGCTTATTTCAACGTCATACAAAGATAACAATATTGTGTTGTTTGTCGGCTTATTTCAACGTCATACAAAGATAACAATATTGTGTTGTTTGTCGGCTTATTTCAACGTCATACAAAGATAACAATATTGTGTTGTTTGTCGGCTTATTTCAACGTCATACAAAGATAACAATATTGTGTTGTTTGTCGGCTTATTTCAACGTCATACAAAGATAACAATATTGTGTTGTTTGTCGGCTTATTTCAACGTCATACAAAGATAACAATATTGTGTTGTTTGTCGGCTTATTTCAACGTCATACAAAGATAACAATATTGTGTTGTTTGTCGGCTTATTTCAACGTCATACAAAGATAACAATATTGTGTTGTTTGTCGGCTTATTTCAACGTCATACAAAGATAACAATATTGTGTTGTTTGTCGGCTTATTTCAACGTCATACAAAGATAACAATATTGTGTTGTTTGTCGGCTTATTTCAACGTCATACAAAGATAACAATATTGTGTTGTTTGTCGGCTTATTTCAACGTCATACAAAGATAACAATATTGTGTTGTTTGTCGGCTTATTTCAACGTCATACAAAGATAACAATATTGTGTTGTTTGTCGGCTTATTTCAACGTCATACAAAGATAACAATATTGTGTTGTTTGTCGGCTTATTTCAACGTCATACAAAGATAACAATATTGTGTTGTTTGTCGGCTTATTTCAACGTCATACAAAGATAACAATATTGTGTTGTTTGTCGGCTTATTTCAACGTCATACAAAGATAACAATATTGTGTTGTTTGTCGGCTTATTTCAACGTCATACAAAGATAACAATATTGTGTTGTTTGTCTGCTTATTTCAGCTTCATACAAAGAAAACAATATTATGTTGTTTGTTGGCTTATTTCAGCTTCATACAAAGATAACAATATTGTGTTGTTTGTTGGCTTATTTCAGTTTCATACAACGAGAACAATAATGTGTTGTTTGTCGGCTTATTTCAGCTACATACAAAGAGAACAATATAGTTTTGTTTGTAGGCCTATTTCAGCCTCATACAAAGAGAACAATATTGTGTTGTTTGTCGGCTTATTTCAGCCTCATACAAAGAGAACAATATTGTGTTGTTTGTCGGCTTATTTCAGCCTCATACAAAGAGAACAATATTGTGTTGTTTGTCTGCTTATTTCAGCTTCATACAAAGAAAACAATATTGTGTTGTTTGTCGGCTTATTTCAGCCTCATACAAAGAGAACAATATCGTTTTGTTTGTCGGCGTATTTCAGCCTCATACAAAGAGAACAATATTGTGTTGTTTGTCAGCAAGCCTTTTTTCAGCTTCATACAAAGAAGAAAACAATATCGTCTTGTTTGTTGGCCTATTTCAGCCTCATACAAAGATTACAATATTGTGTTGTTTGTCGGCTTATTTCAGCTTCATACAAACATAATAATATTGTGTTTTGTCAGCTTATTTCAGTTTCATGCAAAGATAACCATATTGTGTTGTTTGTCGGCTTATTTCAACGTCATACAAAGATAACAATATTGTGTTGTTTGTCTGCTTATTTCAGCTTCATACAAAGAAAACAATATTATGTTGTTTGTTGGCTTATTTCAGCTTCATACAAAGATAACAATATTGTGTTGTTTGTTGGCTTATTTCAGTTTCATACAACGAGAACAATAATGTGTTGTTTGTCGGCTTATTTCAGCTACATACAAAGAGAACAATATAGTTTTGTTTGTAGGCATATTTCAGCCTTATACAAAGAGAACAATATTGTGTTGTTTGTCGGCTTATTTCAGCCTCATACAAAGATAACAATATTGTGTTGTTTGTTGGCTTATTTCAGCCTCATACAAAGATAACAATATTGTGTTGTTTGTCGGCTTGTTTCAGCTTCATACAAAGAGAACAATTTTGTGTTGTTTTTCGGCTTAATTCAGCCTCATACACAGAGAACAATATTGTGTTGTTTGTCGGCTTATTTCACAATATCGTGTTGTTTGTCGGCCTATCAAAAGGTCCACATGCCGAATGAATCACGGAGCAGCCTCAAGTTGGCAGCCCTGGTCTATGACGTCGTTCTTGCAATATACTGAACTTACAGTGACGGGGAGGTCAAGGATAGAATCCCGGTTGGGTGTACTTAGGAGGTTTCCCCCTATATGTTTTCCCACTCTTCCTACACCCAAATGTAGATGCCCTTCCTCTAAATTCTACCTTCCTCAACCCTAGTAATTAGTACATTACATGCGTGTATAAATCAGAGGAATTATAAGATATGGTTGGAAGTTAATTACGTCAAACTAGAATGTGCACTTAATTCTAAAGGCGTGGCGCAACGTCCATCAACGCGAATGGGACTTAAAAAGGTCAACAACATCTTTAGGGAATTAAAAAAGGCCCCCATAAGTTTCTATATCACAATTTCTCTACGCCGAGGATTTCGTGGACAAATAATCTCTAGAAATACTACAAGTCGTGTAATATGTTTTATTATTATTATTTCTACGAGTCTTATTCACGTTTCCGCTGTCCGTAGATTACTATCAAATTTAAATAATTAATCTAAAAACAAATGATTGTCAAAATTCAAAGAAACTGATTCCCATGGTCTAGAGACAGGATGTCCACTTACTAATTACAATAACCCACTCATGACCTCAGTACACATAGGTGGACACGCCGACTAAAGGTCAAGCCGGTCTCCTGTCGTTCTCCAGTGTGTACTAAGTCTGATTTTTCTTCATGGTTCATTGCACTAAATCTTCTCTCAGATTTTGCCTTCCTCCTCCCTAACCCATGAATGCGGATAGCCCGGATGGGTAGTAAGACGCAGGGTAACAACATGAAAAACAAGTTCGGAGTTTACCGCGAGGGCAGCGTGGCCAACCAACCAAATATTATCTTACACTGTGTCGTCCCTTGGATTTGAACACTTTTTTTATTTTATTTTTGCTATTCGTCAACAGATAATTTTTCGATTAACGACCTGACAAAGAAAAAAAAAACCTCTTTCCATATTTTGGCATTATTTTGTCCGCCTCACACAGAAGTGACGTTCCCTTTCAAAGGTACGGCTGGACGACGGAGTACTACTATATTATTTTTTTTGTCAGGGAATATTTTGATTTGTTCCCTCTCTGTTTTCTCTGTGACATCAAAGAGCCACGCGGCTTGATTACCGATCTCGTATGTAAATCATAAACAAAAATTTGATTATACATTTTTTTCGTCAGTGTGTATCATATGTTGTCGGTGGACGATTCTTTTGATGTTTTATGTATGTGGGATATATATATATATATATTTGCATTTTAAAAGGTATATCCCATTATAGAGAAGTTTCTGGTGTAACGACTATGTAGGCAAGCACCCACCGTCACCAATATATGTTTTCGAGGAGTTTTTTTCGTTCAGTTTAAGAACGTGGTAAGTCAAGATTTGGGAAGTTTAAGCTTAGCTTAATACCAAGATTTCCCACATTTCTTCTCAGAGTGGTTGTCTTACTTGGGAAAAGAACTTTAAAAGCATTTTTACATTGCCTTATGTAATTTTTAATAATTTTAGATGAAGGGCTTGCGGCAAAAACGTGCTATGTCACAAAATTATAATTCCATTACCGCACTTCCAAAAGTACGCCACCTATCCCTCTCTTGAGCTATCCAGTCCACCTCATTACACCCTATCTCTATCTTGAACTAGCTCTATCCAGTCCACCTCATTACACCCTATATCTATCTTGAGCTAGTTCCATCCAGTCCACCTCATTACAATCTATCCCTATCTTGAACTAGCTCTATCCAGTCCACCTCATTACACCCTATATCTATCTTGA
>CABFWB010002362.1:18721-31843 GCA_902151455.1 Timema bartmani
TATCCAGTCCACCTCATTACACCCTATCTATATTTTGAGCTAGTTGTATCCAGTCCACCTCATTACACCCTATCTCTATTTTGAGATAGTTATATCCAGTCCACCTCATTAAACCCTATCTCTCTCACATCCATTCTAATGTTATCCTCCCATCCGTATCTAGGTCTTCCCAATGGTTTCTTTCCATAGGGTTTGCCAGTCAGAACCCTGAACAAGCTTCTAGAATCTTACATTCATAATGCATGACCTGGCTACCGTTATCTACGAGACTTGACTATCCTAACAATTCGTAGATCTTAATATTTAAGGTTTTATAAAAACAATATTTTTAAGTCTAAAAAATTGTCTTTTGCCCTAATTTGATACAAACTTTAAGCTTTCAGAAATTATAAAAAATAATCTTGGTGCATTATGTAAGGAAGTATAGAAACACAAATATTAACTATAATTATTATCGTTGTGCCATAGCGCATTATTGCACCGAATCTTTGAAATGTATGTCAAGAAAATAATCAAAACTAACAATAACGTTAAATTTTGGTTTACACTAAATAGACTTGGTTTCTAATAATTGTAAAGTTTGGTAACACAATTCTCCCACAATACAAATTGTAAACATTACAAATAAACTGTTTTTAGAAATGTTGGAATAATTGTATGAGTCAAGGAATAATTGTATGACTCAAGGAATGAATTGTGGTGATCTATCACCTTTAATATTTAGTCAATTATAGCTATCATTATTAACACGAGATTATTTAGTTTATGTTTTAGTTAAGCGTAAGACAAGGCAAGCTATAGTATATTTACGACCTAGTTTACTTAGATGACAGCTCAAATTGTTACTAGAAATAGTCCCTAATGTAGCCCTACACCAACAGCTTACATGTTAATTTAGATATCTGTTAAGAAAACATATGCTAATGGATGAATGTGATAGTTAAGCACAGTAATTTAGACCAATATCATTTATATTTATTTGAGGTCGGGCACAAAGATTATTTATTGTTTTATTCCAACTAAACAAATTATTATTCACAGCACTTCCACAAACGTCCTAACTAGAATAGCTTCAAAATGGTGACCGACGAATTTAAACCATGTGATTGAACATGACGGAAACAAGTTCTTTACAATGATGCGCCCACGGAGTTGATAAAAATATTTTGTTCAGTTAAATATTTCAAAATTCGATAAAATAATCATAAAATAATTTATTATATATATAAAAAGGATAATTATTTTATTTTTACAAGTAAATACGATGCCCGTATTAAAAGGTATTAATTTATGCACTATATTACACGTCATAGATAATATTCCAAGACGAAGAATAAGTACTTTCAATTATGTTTAAAATTGTTTTGGATTGAGTAAAAATAAATAATTAAAATTAATGAAATAGTATTTAAAAACTTAAGTTTACGTTATTTTAAATGTAAAATACAACATATAATTAAAAATCTTAATATCCATAGCAAAACAGTGAATTTTACAAGTGTTGGCAACCCAAAACCAAAACATATGATTTTTGAACTGTCATCCAGGTAAAAACCTATCATGAACATACTTTAGACTTAACCTCACCAAGAATTATCAAGATAAAGAGAGTAAATTAATATATAAATATGTAGATAGGTAATTTTGCACCACATTTCACACAACTATAACATGGTGGATTGGCTATTAGGTTCATTTTGGGAGAAATAAAAACTTGGCCTAGTTTTGTTTGATAATTTCCTGAACTATTTTGTAATATAGATAATGTTTATCTCTTTAATTATTTTCAAAAGTTAAATTTGGTGGACATATTAATTTTTTCTTTATTTAAGTAAAAGGGTAATAGTTTTTTTTACCAAAACACAATAAGCTCACGAAGTATTTATCTTAATATTAACTCATAGCAATGTAGCCCCTTTTATATATAATTATAGAAAGGACAGCTTGGGAGCATACAGATGATATAAAGAAGAAAAAAACCCGAACAGAATGTCAGTGGGCATGCAGATTTTACTTTCTCGCTACAGGTAGAGAAAGTATTGTGATCGTCATAAAAATGGGGCTCAAGAATTTGATGAAGTTCAACGTTTCATGACCCCCCGAATCAGAAAAAGTTTTTTTTATTTGCTTCTGTCTGTCTGTACCTCGGAGTAAAGCCTAAGCTATTCTACCGATTGGGCTAAAACTTGATAGGAAGGGTTTTCATAGGGTTGCCCCGAGGGTTTTTTGGAGTTGGATGTCTAACCCTAAAATTAAGGGTAGTTAACTGAAGGGTCAAAAGAGAAAAGTTGATTTTATCAAAATCGGCTCTAACGATTTTGATTAAATTTCATTTCTAAGCATTGATCAATATTAAAAACAAAATGGCTACTTTCAATTTTTCGTCAAAATGACTTTAAACATTCCGGTCTGATGCGTAAGTTCTAATTTTTTAAATCATATATCTGTAACTCTTTGAGAGATGTAATTACTTATCATTGCAAATATATAGGTCTATTTTTAGTAAAAATAATTTATAAAACCAATAATTTTTAAGCTATACGCAAATATATATGTATTTTAACTTTTCGAACACTAAAGCTAAAGGAAGTATTGCAACCGTAAAAATAATCTAACCCGAGTTGTTTCATGATACTCCGAACCCTAAAAAGTGGTTTTTGCAATGGCGTCTGTCTGTGTGTCGGTTTAACCCTAAAATTAAAAGTAGTTTGTTTAATGAAGGGCGAAAAGAGAAAAAATCGATTTTCTCAAAATAGGCTTTTTTTATTTTCCCGTGAAAATGACTTTTAGGGTACCTTACAGAAGCGGAAATTTCCGTATCTCCGCAATTATTTGATATACTAAATAATTGATCATTGCAAAACTATAATATTATGAAAAACAAAAAACTTTTATTTGAAATATATATTTATATAAACAATAGTTTCTGAGATAGGGGCAAATATAATACAAATTGGTGATTTTTAGTTGTGAAGAGATACTACTTAAGCTTTAACGCAATAATTCTCTAATGCCATAGAGTAAGGAAATAAGTAAGTCTCTCAAAAATTGTATGTTCTCTTTCCTTAGAACTCTTAGAGGAAATGTTTGTACAAAAATGATCTATCTCTATCATTTTAGACTCAATAGTCAATATATACCTTTTTTATTAGTTTAAATTTATAAATAAGGGATTTAATAGCATTGCGATAGCCATAAGATGTGGAACATTTAATAAAATGTCGGAAATTTTAACCGGAAGTTGAAATTTTAATACGAAGTGTTGAAGCTTGAGGACCCAATATCGATCTTTTTTATTGGTTCAAATATACAAATGAGGACTTTAATTCTTTAGAAATAAAATTATAAGATTTGAAATCGGGAGTTAAAAATGTTTTACGTAAGTATAGCGCAATTTTCACTTGGGTTTACTAGTGTATATTATTTCGTTTCACATTATATTACGAGTTTTGAGTAGATATATCCATTTTTATACAATGGAGTGAGAAAGTCCGTGCGGGGTTCCATACCATTTATTTATGATATATTGAATAAAAACCCTAAAGAAAGAATTAGCTTGCGGTGGCCCAGCCAATAGAGAAGTTAAGATTAACAAGCTAGGAACTTAAGAAGTAAAATAATATTAGCTGATAAAATCAAGTTTGATAAACTGTTCATCCCTTTTAATGAAGTTCTGTCTGTTATTAAATGGAGATGGTTTTACTTTTCAAGTGATAAATCATTATCTGAGAAATAGTTTTAATAGAACAAACAACTATATATCAACAGATAAATATTGCAAACAAACTTCAACGGCCATACTAAAGAAGACCAGACAATAAATATAAAGAAAGTACCGTAAATAAATAAATAATATATTAACTTGAGTAAATTTATAGTGACAGTCACAAAGTAACAGTAACAAAAGATAAATTTACATTTAGTTTGCCATCTAATTCCCGCTAATATTATGATATATCAGAAATAAAGAATATTATATTCCCAAACATATTTTAGTTACTTAGAGTAAAAAGCAATATCAAGTCTTAAAAAGAGAGACTAATTATTGGTTTTCCTAAAAATTATATATTACCACTATACTCACTCAAACTTAGCTTAATACTAAATGTTTATCGTGTTCTTTAAGGTGGTACCCGTCGAACTACTTGATATTCAGGCAAAGGAGACAATCCAACATATTAAAGGTAACACTACTTGGTATTTATATATAAAGTAACTAATTTTGTGGCCGATGACTGGGAGCTTGGGGCTCGAATCCTGGTCGGGTGTACTGAGGGGGGCTTTTTTTTTTAAAAAAAATCTACGCAAATGCCAGTATACTCCCTCTAAATTTAACCTTCCTCATCCCTAAGTCACCAGCGTGATTATTACACATGCGTATAACCTAAAGAGGCAGTAAGGCGTGGTGCTAAAAAGACAACTAATTTTGTGGGAAATTATTTGATTAAAGCACCCTCATCACACCCGAGCAGGACTCCAAACCCCCGACCTCTCCATCACCAGGAAACCAGTATAGATGAATCTTTCATCGAGTCCTCGTGGCCACCAATGTGGTTGAGCTTGTTCCAGTTGCGATCTCTGTATATACTCCCATTCATCTCTCCTATGACTACACTGGATATCACCTCTGGGGAACTGCCTTGTTATCGTAGGCTCAATATTCAGCTAGATATAAGATAATGGCAACGCTGGTTCAGCGATGTTGCCAGTAACCCCTTCAGTCATAACTGGAGAGCGAGGACATCTGGCAACAGTTAACTGAGAGAGTGACGATAAGAGCTGTGTAAATAACGTGGCTGTGGCTTGGTCCAGTGTTGCACTAGTCCCTGATAACTTGAGGGTGGTTTGTTGTTATTGAGTTCCCGGCATCATTGGGCTGGTCGTAGCAAACACCCCTCCAAGGGCCGAGCGCTTCGGGCTTCTTTAGCGTCGGGTCGTTTCGTTGTGCGCCGCCTTCAGGGAATAACCGGGCGGCGACCAGGATATATTTATTTGAATAAAATGAAACAACACTGAGGTGAACGGAGAGAGAAAGAAGAAAAACGTGCTAATAAAATAAACACTAGACAAATACATCTCATAGAGAAAAAACAAATGTTTTGATTATTGAAAATATTATTTTTAGAAGGATTGGATTATTTTTTAAAGGACAACTGACGCAGGCCTAAGTGGATTTTTTTTTAAAACCTACATTCACCTGTCAAAAAGTATTTTGTTGAACAAAGTGAATCGTAATGAATAAAACTAATTATTTATTGGACATCAAAAAATAGATGACGAGCCTTTAGTTTGAAATAATTATTCTTATAAAATGATGTTTGTATCAAAAACCATAAAAACAAGAAAAAACAAATGACGAGTTTATTTAAATTAAAAATTTACCAATACTTATCAAACTAGACTTGTGTATGATGCAGCTTTTGATAGTAATAAACTTGAAGCCACAGTCTGTTATGACAGCTCTACGTGGGTTTTGAACCAGTATATTCTCGAATATCTTGCACCTTTGGAATGTCTTAGAACAAGAACAGATAGCCTTGGTTGTACTATTGTTGCTAAAACTGATGTAAACAGTATTCCTGGCCCAGGATTTCAACACACATTGATGTAAGCTCTTCAGCACATTCTTTTATTTGTCTCTCCTTTGCATTAGTACAAGATAGCCAGTTGTCTGTTCCCTAAATACGTTTTATTTTCTATGTTTGTACTTTTTTATCAACAAAATAAACTGCTATAATAATATAAAATATCACTAAAATGCCAATCACTTTATTGGATTTATTTCGTTATTTCACTGCGTATGGACTGGGATGGTATGGGCATGTAATGATGATGGGAAAAGTGAGGATGCCGAAGAAAATGTTTGAAATGAAGTATGTATGAAAAATACCGCAAGGGAGGCCAAGAAAGAGATGGGAGAAGCAGATAACAGAAAGTGTGCAAGTTAGGGGAGAAGAATGGAAGAAATTAAAGAAGGAGGAATGGTGGAGGAAGAATAGAGGAAGATGGAGGCATCTTACTAAATTTACCCGGCCACAGGCTGGAAACAGTTACTGACGACGACTGTATGAATCACTTTACTCTATGATATATGTACTAGCAGGAATGTTATTTTAAAAGTCATCACTTTTTGGTTATCATCATTATTATTAATAGCATTCAAAGGCGTAGGGCCTGTAGTCCGAATGAGCAGTAAGACACGGTGATTATATATAAATAGCGTTCATATTTGAATAATTAATAATTAAAGAGCATATGGGTCTGCCATTCACGCAACACTCGTTTTAGGATTTACTAATAATTTTAGAAAGTCATAAACCTCAAATCATTTATTAATTTGAAGAGAGTCGGTAATCATCTCGTCTTTTTTTTTTATAAATAGTTGCATGAACGTTATTTCAATCTAAGGAGACAATTTGTTATTTTAAAGGTAGTATTGTAAACAAATGTTATTTTGTTGCGTAATGGGGAGTCCTAAGAGTAAAAAAAAAAGAGGCATAAGAAAGAAATCCTCGCTTTGAAGTCACTCCGAGTCGGTTGACGACCCCAAAGGAGCACTCAACTAGGTATATTTTTGGGTGCAAGGTTGGTAGTTTGGTGGTGTAAATATTTATATATTGCGGTGTCTTTTAAATCATCTGCCTCGGCGCCTTTTGAGTAATGCGATACTAGACTAGATTTCATGTGTGCATCCAGAGACCCTGGCGGTGGAAGACAGAGTTAATACCAAGATACAGTTCTTGAAGGAACCAAATATCACCCGCCCACCCCTCTCACCAATAAATACCACGTATTAATATAGCTAAGCGCAGATTGATATTTACTTGTGGGGGATGTGTTTCATTAAAGCATTGTGGGCTGTTTTCCGAATCCCGTCTTACTACCCAATCAGATTATCGGCATCAAACTAATGAGGAGAAGAATGGGAAGGTGAAACTTAGGGGAATAAAGCACAATCAGACACCCTCTTGGATTCGAGCCACGACCTCTTGGTCATCAGCAAATCAAACAACAAGAGCTTGATTTGTCTATGTGCCTACCTGTGTGTTTATAATCAATAGGTAAATATCTCATATTATCTTTGTTTAGCGGGAATGGGGTGGTAACTACAAATGAGAATATTATGTAAGCCAATGTTCATCGACATGTCTTAGAAGAAAAACAAAAATTGTTGTTGGATCAAATAATTAGGCCTGAGGTTGAACCTAGGACCTCTGAGTTTAGAGGCAAGCACAATATTCTTCCGGAAAAATAAATAGGCTACTATTAATATCATTAATAGTTCTGTGGACAATATAATTCACTCCCTCCATATTGTTATCGTTACCACAGCCTTAATAGTAGTTCTGTCAACAGTAGACCTCCCTTCATGTTATTATCGTTACTACAGTCTTACTAGTAGTTCTGTGAACAGTAGACCTCACTCCATGTTATTATCATTACTACAGTCTTACTAGTAGTTCTGTGAACAGTAGACCTCCCTCCATGTTATTATCGTTACTACAGTCTTACTAGTAGTTCTGTGAACAGTAGACCTCCCTCCATGTTATTATCGTTACTACAGTCTTACTAGTAGTTCTGTGAACAGTAGACCTCCCTCCATGTTATTATCGTTACTACAGTCTTACTAGTAGTTCTGTGAACAGTAGACCTCCCTCCATGTTATTATCGTTACTACAGTCTTACTAGTAGTTCTGTGAACAGTAGACCTCCCTCCATGTTATTATCGTTACTACAGTCTTACTAGTAGTTCTGTGAACAGTAGACCTCCCTCCATGTTATTATCGTTACTACAGTCTTACTAGTAGTTCTGTGAACAGTAGACCTCCCTCCATGTTATTATCGTTACTACAGTCTTACTAGTAGTTCTGTGAACAGTAGACCTCCCTCCATGTTATTATCGTTACTACAGTCTTACTAGTAGTTCTGTGAACAGTAGACCTCCCTCCATGTTATTATCGTTACTACAGTCTTACTAGTAGTTCTGTGAACAGTAGACCTCCCTCCATGTTATTATCGTTACTACAGTCTTACTAGTAGTTCTGTGAACAGTAGACCTCCCTCCATGTTATTATCGTTACTACAGTCTTACTAGTAGTTCTGTGAACAGTAGACCTCCCTCCATGTTATTATCGTTACTACAGTCTTACTAGTAGTTCTGTGAACAGTAGACCTCCCTCCATGTTATTATCGTTACTACAGTCTTACTAGTAGTTCTGTGAACAGTAGACCTCCCTCCATGTTATTATCGTTACTACAGTCTTACTAGTAGTTCTGTGAACAGTAGACCTCCCTCCATGTTATTATCGTTACTACAGTCTTACTAGTAGTTCTGTGAACAGTAGACCTCCCTCCATGTTATTATCGTTACTACAGTCTTACTAGTAGTTCTGTGAACAGTAGACCTCCCTCCATGTTATTATCGTTACTACAGTCTTACTAGTAGTTCTGTGAACAGTAGACCTCCCTCCATGTTATTATCGTTACTACAGTCTTACTAGTAGTTCTGTGAACAGTAGACCTCCCTCCATGTTATTATCGTTACTACAGTCTTACTAGTAGTTCTGTGAACAGTAGACCTCCCTCCATGTTATTATCGTTACTACAGTCTTACTAGTAGTTCTGTGAACAGTAGACCTCCCTCCATGTTATTATCGTTACTACAGTCTTACTAGTAGTTCTGTGAACAGTAGAGCTCCCTCCATGTTATTATCGTTACTACAGTATTACTAGTAGTTCTGTTAACAATATACCTCCCTCCTTGTTATTATCGTTATTAAAGTCTTACTAGTAGTTCTGTGAACAGTAGACCCCCTCCACGTTATTATCGTTATTACAGTCTTACTAGTAGTTCTGTGAACAGTAGACCTCACTCCATGTTATTATCGTTACTACAGTTTTACTAGTTGTTATGTGAACAGTAGACCTTGCTTTCTCCAAAAAGGGTGCTGGCTCGAATCATGACTATGTAGTTATTTGAATAGCTATTATAATATTATAAGCGTTCCCAATAATATACATCTAATGTCACAAGCCTCGTGGAATTTCACCAGGAATTTTAATGTGCATTTAAAGAGTTTAAAATCAAATGTTAATACACCCACGACAGATATTTAAAAACCATTGAGATGCCAATCAAATTAAATTAAACCTATCTACTAGTGCGATCTTGAAATTATTTTTGTCAAAATGTTTTTTGGTATAATAAAGTGTAAAAACATTTGCCTTATTCCTGCTCCTTCCCCTTCTCCTCCCCCCTTTGCCCCAGTTGACACAGATATGTTTTGAGATAACATGATTTTTAGTTGTATTACCATCGTTAAGAAAATAATAGTTGTGTTTATATCGTTAAAATAAATGTTTTCATCCCCCTGAACCCGTCCGGTTAGACAGGCTAAACAGACAGAACAAGCTGGCTATCTCTGTCATTCTATACAAATGAGACGAGTGAAAGAGGGTGTGGGGGTTGAAACTCTTGGGCAAAGGTCAAGTTCTTTGTATTTATCATAACATGAAGGTGTTACATTTTAACACGAGAGTAAAATAACCCACATCAGTTGTCTTGTGATTTGACGCAGGGTATTTAAAAATGAGAGGCGCGAGGGTGTTTCAGGTGAGGCTCGAGGGTATTTCAGGTGAGGCGCGAGGGTATTTCTGGTGAGGCTCGAGGGTATTTCAGGTGAGGCGCGAGGGTATTTCAGGTGAGGCGCGAGGGTATTTCAGGGGAGGCGCGAGGGTGTCTCAGGGGAGGCTCGAGGATATTTCAGGTGAGGCTCGAGGGTATTTCAGGTGAGACGTGTGGGTGTCTCAGGTGAGACGCGAGGGTGTTTCAGGTGAGGCGCGAGGGTGTTTCAGGTGAGGCTCGAGGGTATTTCAGGTGAGGCGCGAGGGTGTTTCAGGTGAGGCTCGAGGGTATTTCAGGTGAGGTGCGAGGGTATTTCAGGTGAGATACTAGGGTATTTCAGGTGAGCTATTAGGGTATATCAGGTGAGCTACTAGGGTATTTCAGGTGAACTACAGCATTAGTATGCTTGTGTGGAAGGTGTTTCTTATAGCTGACAGCTATCAAGACTAAATTATTAAACTCCCAGCTAAAGTAATTAATGGTCTTCCCTTGTATTTCACACCTATAAAAGATAAACTGAACTATCGCTATAATAGGAAGATTCATTATAATACAACTTCATGCACTACATCTAACGATGTTCTATATTTTTTATAAATAGTATTTATGTCATCAAATATAAAGGCATTTTAAAAATAATGTTTTACGGGTAGCTCTTAAAGATTCAATTATATTTTATAGTTAACAACTTTGTTGTTTACCAAAATTACCTATATCATAAAATATTGTAATCCATGTAAACATTTGATAATTTTTGTATTTATTGTACCATAAAAGCGTCTTAGAAAGATATTTTGGCAGTGAGGTTAACACTACACTCAATATTCAAGTGAGGCCTGAGTGAGAGCCACTTTCACTAACACCTCCCTCTCATGGAGGACTGGATCTTCGGTAACGGGGATACAAGTGTTCGAATACCGGTCGAGTGTACTGACGGTGCTTTTACTAAATGGTTTCACACTCTCACTCCACGCAAATGCAGATACATTCCCTCTAAAGGTATATCTTAATCATCCCTAGCACATTAGCCACGCGGTGACACACATCTATTATACAGTGGAACTTTCTTAATTCGAAGTCCAAGGGATATATTAAGCATTTTCATGAGTACCTACACAATTGATACACAATAAATCAATAATACAGTACCAAAATATGCTAAATATAAACACACACACCTTTTATATGTGCTATAAGTTATAAGACACACATACACAACGTGCGTTAAAAAAACAAGGAACATTTAGACACAAGATACAAAAACCTGGAAAAATTAACACCCAAAAATCGCAGAATTAAATCATTAAGGACGCGAAAGTGTACTCCCTCGCCGCTGGGTGTCACGTGAGTACATTGAGGAAGTGAAAGTGTACCCCTCTACCTCTGGGTGTCACGTGAGTACATTGTCAGACAGAAGCGACGCAATCCGGGTCCACACATCCCTTACTCTAGGAAAGTTTATCACCCCTGGCATATGGGGGGATTTAATAAAGATTGTTAAATAAAGTTTGAAATGAGTACAAGCTCGAACATTAACAATGGATAGGTTTAGAATTATACAAACACTTCCTTTTAAAGTTCGTATTAAATTTTGATATTTACTATTAATTTAAATAGGAATTTCATGGGATTCTTGGTGGGGTCAAATTGTACAACTTTTCGAATTATACAGATCCTACTGTATATTTATTTTATAAAGAAGTACTTACCAGGATAACTTGTTTGAAACATTATCTCTAGCTTATCTATCAAACTACCTTAAGGATGCTGTACGTCAAAGCACTAAGAGAAGTTGCAGATGTTTATAAACATCGCAAGGGTGCTGTACGTCAGAGCACTGAGAGTTGTTGCAGGTGTTTATAAACATCGCAAGGGTGCTGTACGTCAGAGCACTGAGAGGTGTTGCAGGTGTTTATAAACATCGCAAGGGTGCTGTACGTCAGAGCACTGAGAGGTGTTTCAGGTGTTTATAAACATCGCAAGGGATGCTGTACGTCAGAGCACTGAGAGGTGTTTCAGGTGTTTAGAAATACCGCAATATTTAACAAGTTGTTTGATATTTTTAATATGGTGTTCTACAAAACGTAGTCCAAAATTATCAGCAGGTTTCTGACCAGTTAAAAAGTTTATATTATGTTGAGTTTAAAGGTTTTTTTTTAGGGTTGGGTCGAACCCACTATTTTACTAATTCAAATTTCCACTTTATCTACGAATCCAGCATCTTGGAATAATTAAGGACATAGGGGGAAATATAAATCTAATAGAGTAGTATAAAATACAAATAATAACTAAATATTAACAATATTTTTTATAATATTACTTTAATTATAACATTCATACATTCAGCTAAATGATAAATTACTGGTCTGGGGCCTGATTCTTGTGTTCATCATATAATTATGATTGGTTCTGAGCCACCAAGAGCTATTACACAAACTTCAATCGATTATTTTGTTTTAAGGATTTGAGTCTCGAATTCAACATTTTCTCTAATATCCCTTAGAATTCGAGGGCCCATCCCAAGTTTAAGAAAATTAACGACGATTTACGAATAAATTCGTAATTGTGAGATTAAAGTAAAGGCTAGGATCCTGGATCCAACCTTTCGCTATCAAATAAGCCATGTCTTGATAGAATAACAGCAAAACATTTGAAAATAGTGTGGGATTGTTTTATAGGGCTTTAGGTAAGAGCTTTCACTCACATTTTGGTGCAAACAACATTGAACTATATCAAACCCTTTCGTAAATAATGGAGTGTTTATAAACGTGTGCAGCGTTTCTAGTGCTTTCACGCAGTGACCTTAAGACAAGACAATTAAATGACTATTGTAGTTTGAATCAACTCCCCCCACCCCCTCCCATCTTAGTTAAGTGTCACCTTACTTTGATATCATCAACACTGTAGTAGGAGCAACCATAATAGAACCATGTTCGAGTGGTCGGGAAGGTTAACTGTAGGTCAGGAGGAACATTTTACTATCTTGACTGTTTACTTTGAGTCTTAATTAAAATAAATGGTTAGTAAACTAGAAAAATTAAAAGCTTTAATTAGCAAATGAAAAAAATATTGATAGTATTGAATACAAATTGTGTTATTGAAAAATTTAGCTTATCTATTATATTACTATAAATTTGAAACTTACGAGGGGGATATATTACAGATCACAATAGACTAGTCACTAGATCAAAGCAGAATCACATATCGTCAATTGTTTCATGATTAGATAAAAAAAGTGTAGAACTTTAACCTAACAGAGTATATTGGGCTAGATTCATATGCGAGGTAGTTGTCTTGTGTTGGTTTCAAGCCGTGCTAAGTCTGACTATGAAACTGGTCCATTCTGGTCTAGGTAGTTGTCCTGTGTTTGGTTTCAAGCCATGCTAAGTCTGACTATGAAACTGGTCCATTCTGGTCTAGGTAGTTGTCCTGTGTTTGGTTTCAAGCCGTGCTAAGTCTGACTATGAAACTGGTCCATTCTGGTCTAGGTAGTTGTC
>CABFWB010002362.1:53130-101986 GCA_902151455.1 Timema bartmani
ATATATATATATAATGAATTACTATTGATATTAGGACATTTCGCCATTAATGTGCAGATTTATTTACAATAAAACATAGTATAAATACAAATAGTTTTCTTGTGATGAGTGCGTTTAATTGATCGTCCTCTTCAAATCAGCCTTTTATCTTAATTCATAGTTATTATAAAGTTGGGGATCTTTATTAATAACACGTTATAATATTAGTAATAATAATATTATTTATAGTGATTCCAAGTGTCAGAGAAGTGTAAGTGAGGCCAGCAACAAACAAGGCAGTTAATGAAAGTGTCTCCTTACATCCAACTCATGTAGGTCCACACTAGATCATGTATTATGTTATATTCTACATATATTAGCTGGCATTATGCGGTGTGAATGGATGTCAGATACAAATACTTGCTTGTTCTTTGTTCCAATTTGTCGGATACTAAGGGCTCAGCCCACATATGGGTACCAAGGAGCCAGAACCTGTATAGAGGTATTGTCTGTATGTGAGGCTGGTTGCCTGCCTGCCTGGCGTAGTAAGGACAGATCAATAGTCTCTAGCGGTGAACATCAACCCCCCCCGTCCCCTTCATACCACACTACTACAAGAGCAACCCTTTGTCATGGAGGCTTGAAGGGGTTGAAAACTCTTTATCCTGTAGGCTAGGGCTGTGCGCCGCCTCCCTCAAGCCCCGGGGTGCAAAATGGCCGCTGGTGGAGGGGGATTGGTGTGGTTTTCAGAGTCTCAGGGGAAGTTTTACTCCACGCACGATTACACTCAGTTATCGTATGTGAAGTGCCGTTGGGAAATAAGGGGATATGACGTATTGGGGACGTACGCGCGTGAATTTGAGAGCTGCTGAGCGGCCAACATTGATTTATTGAACGTAAATAGTATTTAAAACACGTAAATACCACTTAGCCAACTCACTCTCGCAATAGGCTGGGCTGCCCATGACGGGGAGGTCAGGGCTTCAATCCCAGTCAAGTGTACTGAGGGTCGTTTCCCTAATTGTTTTTCCACTCTCCATCCATGCAAATGTGGGTACACTTCATATAAAGTACAACATTACTCATCCCTAACACATTATCGTAATTATTATATAAGTGCATAGCCCAAATGGGTAGTAAGACGTGCTTATAAAAAATAATAATCAAGCAATTGTATTTTTAGGTGCGTAAATAAAATGTTGTAATACGATATTTATGAGGCTTTACAAGTGTCGTCTCTGACAACCCATTTTATTAACCCTCTTTATCTACACTAATGGGATGGAAATATTTAAGGTAGAATTTTAAAGAAAATGTATCCGAATTAACGTGGAGGGAGGGCGAGAAACCACCCTCGGTACAAGTGTGTTCTTTTAGACCACGTGCCCACTGAGGTTTTTTTAAATGTAAGGTAGGGACGTAGGGGACGCGATAAAAGGTCAGTATTCTTGTAGTTTTTACATCAACACTTTTTTATCCAAAATAAATCAAATATTGCTCTTTTACAAACATAGAGTTTAGTTTTATCCACATGGTGATGTCAACAGTTGTTGAATATCTGTCGTAAGTGTCCTGTAATTTAATGACAACATTTTATCTCAATTTAAACAGTCAGTCCTCTATTGCTGACAGATATTCAACAGCTGTTGATATCACCGTGTGAAAAAAAATTAAACTTATGTTTTTCTATTGGGGAAATGTTTAGTCTTATTTTAAGGAAAAAAATGTGTTTGCTATAAAAACTGTAAAAATGCTGGCCCTAGCTCGCGTCCCCTACATCCCCATCTTAAAACAAACTATTTCCTTCCCTCGTATGCGGCGGTAATGTCCACACAATCCTATGGGTCACTGCTTGACCTTTGACTCAATCATTGCGACACCCCCGTCACTAGGTAGAACCACACATATCTGGTCAATCTGTTTAGTTATTAGGATTGTTTTAGGATCCTAGACTAGTCTCATCCCCGGCAAAACATGACATGTTTATGTTCCATCATCCGCACTAATCGTCCTGGATATTTAAACTAGGGGATTGGGTTAGGGACTCGGTGTGGAATCAATAAGAATTAATTAATCAAAAAACACCTCAGTTCACCAGAGCAGGGCTTGAACCCCTATTTTCCAGCCAACATCAAACCAGCCAATCTGATGTCTTCGTCCGTATGGCCACCGCTACGAGTTGTATACTACAATGCAAATCATCATCAACATGTAACAAACACCGCAGTGGTTCAGGGGAATGCAAAATCGTTTTATTTATTACAATTATTAATACATATATATTTATCTCAGAAGACATTTTATGGACTAAATTTATTTTGGTTGAAAATTAATCTTTCAAATGTAATGATCGGTTCTATAATAAAAGATGATTTATCTTAATAAATGTTATCTATCTGTAATTTACGTTGCATAATACGAGTAAACTGTCTATTAAATGTAGACATTATGGAAAGGTTTGACGTGGTATAAGCTGTCTCTGTATAATTTGAATTAAAATCTGATTTTTAAGTTAAAATGCTTTAAATTTAACCAAATTGTAGGACGAGAAGATCCTGTAGAGTTAAATATATTTTATTTTAATTTTTACTAGTATTTTTTATTAAATTTGATATTAATATTTATTTTGTTGGGGTGATAAGAATATAAATTAACTCTTTTTCTTATCGTCGATCTCAGTGGCCCTGGGGTAAAGTGCTTGCCTCAGGATCAGATGTTTGTTGGCGCAACTAATAAGTATTTATTTAAAAACTATCACCGAATGGAAGTGATTCGAAATAAGTTCTAACTACAGTGAGTTAGGGAATGTATAGATATAACTACAGAGGGTTAAGGATTGTATAAATCTAACTACAGTGGGTTAAGGATTGTATAGATCTAACTACAGTGGGCCAGGGGTTATATAGTTCTAACTACAGTGGGTTAAGGATTGTATAGATCTAACTACAGTGGGCCAGGGATTGTATATCTCTAACTACAGTGGGTCAGGGGTTGTATAGTTCTAACTACAGTGGGTCAGGGAATGTATAATTCTAACCACAGTGAGTCAGGGATTGTAGAGTTCTAACTATAGTAGGCCAGGGATTGTATAGATCTAACTACAGTGGGTCAGGGAATGTATAGTTCTAACCACAGTGAGTCAGGGAATGTATAGTTCTAACTACAGTGGGTCAGGGAATGTATAGTTCTAGCTACAGTGGGTCAGGGATTGTAGAGTTCTAACTATAGTGGGCCAGGGATTGTATATCTCTAACTACAGTGGGTCAGGGGTTGTATAGTTCTAACCACAGTGAGTCAGGGATTGTATAGTTATAAATACAGTAAGCCAGGGGTTGTATAGTTCTAACTACAGTGGGCCAGGGATTGCATAGCTCTAACTACAGTGGGTCAGGGATTGTATAGTTCTAACTATAGTGGGCCAGGGATTGCATAGTTCTAACTACAGTTGGCCAGGGATTGTATAGTTATAACTACAGTGGGTCAGGGATTGTATAGCTCTAAATACAGTGGGCCAGGGATTGTATAGTTCTAACTACAGTGGGTCAGAGATTGTATAGTTCTAACTACAGTGGGTCAGGGAATGTATAGGCCCATTTTATTATGTTTCGAAATTATACTTGATTTTACTATTTAAATCTCTTTAATGTAAGATTTTTTCTCTGGATCGCGTTTTACGACCCGTAATTTTTATTTTTACTAGTCATGACGAGGGTAATAAAGTAGCTTTTGGATATTTATTAATATTTTTTGCCAAAACTTCCAAACTCCCTGTAGCTTGTGAACCAGAATGTGAACCAATTTGAACCAATTCACAAAACACTGACTCGATTGATTATCCTTGTTTATTAAAACGATATAAATCTAGAGTAAATGAAACCTCATTTACGTGGAGGGAATATCATCCTATAGGAAGTAAAACAGTTTCCTGTGCCAGACATTTATTACGATCATTAATACGATTCGTATTTTTATCAATATTAATGTCACTATCAATATCTTCAGTAGATGTGATCAATTTTAATATTTATTTTGATTAAAGATTATTTTGAAACTGGTTTTAAAAATTGACAGCGTATACAAGTACAATGTAAAACAGTCTTTAATATTACGATGTTAAATATATTTCTAGTAAACTGGATTCTCGATACCTTAGATAAACCGAACAGTTTTGTTTATATTTTATTTTACCTATTTGTTTAGAAGTAACATTATTTCAGGCCATTCCGGGTGGTCAATTTTGAATATTTTATTAAAAATATAAAATAAAAGATGGGCGCCAAAAAATCTTGTCAGGTTTGGAAAGAAATAAAAGTATAAATAATTTAAGACGATTAATAATTTTAAAAATAGAATGTTTTTACTATAAACTATTTTAAAAATTAATTTAAGAATGAATTTATTAAATGATTGACATTTGTTTATTCAAGCCTATTTAAAGAAATTACTTGAGCAGACTGTTGTCAAGTGTTGTTCAGTACTAGATGTTGTCAGTCAGCTCGTGTGAACTAGCACCCAATATAGGACAGTGGTAAATACTGTTGTCAAGTGTTGTTCAGCAACTAGATGTTGTCAACGGTCGGTAATTCAACAGTCCTCTCAAAGAGCGGTTCCCACCCTTCATGATGTCACTCGGAGAGGGGTGTGGGGGGGTTAAACCGACATATCAACATCCAAGCGCCGTTCCCCCAACCTCCCAAACAGAGATGAAGGCGCCCGACTGGATCTGTCAAGTAGAAAAGTGTCTTATATCAGTTACATGAGATTTAATTGTTTCAATCCAACAAATGCGTTGCAAAAGCTAATATAGTCTAATCTCCATATGAAGGACCTTTTAGAAAATACCTCCTCATTGATAACACTTTACATTATTATCATAATTTTATAGGTATTGATCACGTGAATTGACGTATGAATACGTGAACATAGTTATAGTGTAAGACAAGGGCCTCCTTATGAACATTGGACTATAGCATTATATTAAGAGCTGTATCGGTCCCCACTAATTGAATGAAAGACCAACATAAGCCTCTGAGATAGAATATCATGTATTACAGTCATTAAACTCAGAAGATGAAATGTTTTCCTGTTTTTTATGGCACCATGTCCTACTATCCACATAACCTTTGTCATGACCTTTACATGGCGAGCTAGTATCTATGTCACCATCTTCTGATTATTGGGGAGGAGGAGGCAGAACTTATCCTCCCTTACACACTCTCTCTTGTTCTTCTCGCTATAAAACTGTGTATTGTTATTAATTAAGAGCTCCCCCTGTCCACAAGCCTGTAACTTTATCAACCTTTAGATACGTTGGGATGATGCAGTCACCAGAATTTATGTCAGCTGTATTGCAACTAAGGTTAAAATCATCACATTGAACTCTTTGAAAGGCGAGTGCCAACAATGTATTTATTTAGTTATAGTACATTTTTTCACCTATACTTCAATCATTACATTTAATATTAAGGCCCAGTTTATGGAATGAAATCTTGCTCTACCCAACCTTTGTTTAGAAGCAGGAGCATAATAATTATATACTTTCTATTTAATCACAAACTGATCCAAAAAGCTTCTCCTCCCATCCCTGTTTGATAATGAAAGTGTCTGCCACTTTGTCCAGGCCAACAGTATCGAGTATGTTCTGGTGGACATCACACAGCTCTGTCCAGGCCAACAGTATCGAGTATGTTCTGGTGGACATCACACAACTCTACGTGGTTCAGCAGTTTGTGTGTATTTGTTGACCGCATGTGTGACCTCAGTTCCCATTTAGCACTGAAGATCCTCTCTGCTTGATGACGGAGACACTAGCAACACGCTGACGAGGTTTTCAACATTTACAAAGAGACTTCTAACCTCGTTTTTAATTTTCCGTAAGCTGGGATGGAAGGGGACTCGATAAAAGACCAGTATTTTGCAATTTTTAAGGAAAAACTTTTTTTTGCTAAAATAAATCAAATATTGCTCCAGTAGCCTACAAACATATAGTTTAATTTTCTTCACATGGTGACATAAACAGTTCCTGAATATCCATTATGAGCATAGTGGCACTATATGATAAACTTTTTAAACGGAGAGAAAAAGTCGTCATTAAATTCCAGAACACCCTTGACAGATATATCAAGATATTTTGAGGTCATCGTGTTAAAAAAATTAATTCTATGTTTGTACTAGAGCAATATCTTATTTATTTTGGCCAAAAAAATGTTCTACCATAAAAACTTCAAAAACACTGGCTTTTTCTCACAACCCTTTCCATCCCACCTTAAGGATTCCCTAACATCGTCCAAGCAATCTGGTCTCGAAATTCTTACATAAAAAGTCTCTATTCTACTTCTGACATCAAAGAGTCCATTTCTGGGTATTTTTCTACAACTTTATATTTTTCTCCTTTGATGAGTACATTCTTCAGGTAAACCGTTTTCTGAACAGCTTTCTGATGAAGGATGCGATTATGGAGTCCCGCCATTGCTGTATCCAGCACTTGAAAGTATTGCTTCCTATAGAACTCTTCACACGAACTGAATTCAGGTGGCTCTGCTGGTCTGTCAACTCGTTTTGGAGGTCACCTGGCTCTTGGCAGTCTTAAACTTGCCGCACACTGGATCGGATCAGAACGGAACGGAACTATCAGAACGGAACGCACCGGAAATGTTTGACTACCTGCATTCTAATGGAGGCTAGCACACTGGCTTGGATTGGCTCAGAAACGTCAAAGACGGAACGGAAAGGAGCGAAACGGTTTGCCAGGAGGGAATATTTTGACGGATTCCGAAGTTATGCGCATGCGCCCTCGGGACTGGACTGTTGCATCATCCAAACTCGCACTCAGTTCACACCTGTATCAACAGGTTCCTGTTCCTCGACCAATTTTTCTTGCTTGTAAAATATCTTTGGACGAAGAAATAATCAATTTAGTTCAACAGTAGCCTATAATTTATGACATTGCTAACAAACATTTGTATGATTGTGTTAAAAAGGAAAATACTGGGGAGGAAATCTCAGGAATTGTATGTAACATTTACTGTATGTCATGCACTCAAGAGTATTCTTGAAGCCGCTTCCTCCTCATCAGCCTCGGCAGTGATGCACACAACCACCACTGCCTGCTCTTCACTGCTTCTATCATTTACTATCACCAAATCACTACTCGATGTACTATTTGGTTGCTCTCTTCCAACTTACATGAATTGAATTCCGAACCAGTGTGCGGACTTAACTCGTTTCCGTTCCTTGGGCTCTGATTCCAGCCGTTCCTATCTGTTCTGATCCGATTCGGTATATGGCAAGCCTTAAAGGTTCCGGACCAAGTTCTTCCATCTTTTCCTCACAGTCTCTTTAGATAGAAGAAAACCTTTCATTAGTCCTTGGTCCGTTTAGTCCAGTAACGACCGTTTCAACTGACTTAACAAGACCTGCTAAATACCGGTAGGCCTGCTATATTCAGTATGGCAATAAGAAATTATCAGTGTTTTAATTGATTTGTACAAAATATCGTAGACGGGATCGTGTTTTTTTCCCCAAATCAATGTAGCCTATCCCTTGGTTCCCCATTTGGAAAAATATTGGGAGGACACATCCCCGAATCCCCATAGGCCATGACGTTGGTGTATGTCACAAACTTATATCATATTCTAGTTCTTATGTCACACCCTAATATTCTAGCCTAGTGCTTATGTCACACCCTTATATTCTAATCTAGTGGTTATGTCACACCCTAATATTCTAGCCTAGTGCCTATGTCACACACTTATATTCTAGCCTAGTGACTATGTCACACACTTATACCCTTCCAGCATTCGAACCTTGATCTCCCCATTATTGGTAAACCATACAAGATGGAAGTGAAGTTTAGCCCACGTGTTTGGTCCAGCAATACTCAGTAATTGAGTCACGTGACCCATAATAAGCTAATCCTGGTCGAGTCTGATCATATTGTATCGGAGAGAATGCAAATACTCAACTTCTAACATGGACATCATTAAGATTGTTTTGAACTCCCTCTCCCTTCCCTTATTCAGTGTTTTTTGTGATATCAAAGTCCTCATTAAAAAACTTTAATTAGTTTCTCCGTCATGATGATATATATATATACACAAGTCTACAGTTAAGTTTTCTTTTAATTATAGTTACATAAACAGCCGTAACAGACGCGGCAGCGCTACGAGCCATATCTGTATGAGTGGGAGGGAGGTACAGAATGAGAGAAGCTGTGAAAACATTTCTCTCGTCGCCATGGCAACACGGGAGAGAGAGAGAGTGCGATGTGTGTAATTAGCCGAGCTCTATTGTTATTCCATTGTTAGCAGATGGAGATATCCACGAGAATTATTAACGCACTTTTGTCTTTTACTTCTTGTCATTTACGTTTCACACGTTTTTGTTTTGTTGTTTCGGGCATGCGTTTTAATTGTTGCTGTTTCTTTGTCTATTATTATTAAAACAAATTTTTAGAAAAACAAGTAAGAAAATAAATTCACATACTCCTTTACCGGTAATATTTTGTGAAAGTAGAATTTAACCAATAATAAAAGTTGGACATTATCAACAACTTACCATGATATAATATTATGCTTATTTATGAATCAAAAATTAAATCAGTTATTTTAGATATCTAAATAATTGTTACGACAAAATTGTACATAATTTCTAATAATAAAAATCTAAACTATTGAAAAATCAGTAATCAGCAAACAACACTCAAATTAAATTTTATTTAAAAAACAAAACAAGAATATATTGATATTTATGCTATTAAACACTCTCTGGACATATGGTATTTAAATTCGCAACTATCAGTCATCAGTAAACTACCCTTAAATTAATTTTATTCGGACAACCAAGTGGACAGTGTTATTTATAACAGGAAATACTACCAAGATTTATTTTTTTGAAGAAAAAAAATTGCTTAAGTTATTTCTGAAGAACTTAAAGTTTCTAAAATTGGTAGGCCTACACTGCTCTTAATTCGAGAGCTACATTCAAGGTCACAATTTCTCCTCGAATTATGAACACATGACTCGTGGATATCAAATGCGAACGGAAACCACCAAACCATTTGGGCTGTTCCTCCGGGCACAAACAGACAAGAGGACGGACATAATCGTGAAAACCCACTTTTCAGAGCTTGGGGCACAACATGTCAACATATATAATAAATAATATTAAGGTCGACAATGTTCACGATCACAATACTTTCTCTAGAGGATATAAGAGTGGAGAATGAGTCATTTGAAACCAGTGACATTGTCGAACTAATTGTTAGCTCTACGTTTGTCAGAGAGCTTTGTTTGTGTTTGTCCTGTCCATCTGACAAACACTTGTGTACCGAGGACAATATCAGCCTTAGGATCCGAACTATTACCAGGGCCGCCCATAGGAATTGTGTATCCCCCTACAAACATTTATCAGGGCCCCCTCCACCCTTCTTTGAAATCAATTTCAATTAAACCATGACACATTATTTTTTTCTAACATGGTCAGTGATATGTGCAGGCCACTGGCATGGGTCTCTAATATCCCATATTTTGTGAACATCATCAAAACGAGAATCTAAAATATCTACACATAACGTAATAGGCCTACCTTCTAAACCTATTGTCTCCATTTTAACTGTTTGTTCTGGTTTAACACCTTTTATCAATGCACACATTTTCGACCGGTTGATTGGGTGGATTCAGTTCACTATATCCCAATTCCCGCACTTCTACTCCAACAACAGTGCCTGGGGATTGGTTGTCTAAATCCAACACAAAGGTCTTTGTGATATCTGGTAACGTAGGTTTAAAATAGCCAGATATAGGTTTCTTAGTTTTCTTAAGTTCTTCCTTGAATTGTTCGTGTTTTTTCCCGATTTTTTGGACCTTTTTAGGGCAGCAGACTTGTGCTTATATCCAGAAGACTATGGCCCTTGATTTGACATGGCTTGGTAAATACACACACAAAATCACTGAAGCGATAGCTTAAGATATAAACTATGATTCATTTGATTTAAAGTTATTCCCACACAACGCGCTGTAGCACCAAATCACTTTATAATCTAAAACCAAACAATATAACTGAAAAAAATCTGGAAAAGTGCAAACAATCACAACATAAACAGAACAGAAGGCAGACGACTAATGGAAACAACATTTTGCCAACATGTCAGGTAGCCGGTGGAAGATTTCCCTCACACACAACATAATTTCCTTATGAAGAAGGAAATATTCCTTTATTAGTAGCCTACATCTTAAAACCTGTTGAAAACATAACTATTATTTCAATAACATCGGATTTAACAAAATACCTTTTTCATGTCTAAAAAATACAGTTTGTGAATCCCTCCATTAGGGAAAAATCTGATGCCCCGGGCCCCCCTACTCGAGGGGTGTCCNGCAGCCCTGCTATTACTTATAGGATTTTAAACTTCCTTTTGGGTGGCTTGATTGAGTAATTTTAGATGTGTAATGCCAAGTTAGTTTTTATTTTGTGTACAGATAGGGGCCTACAGCATTTCTATCAGCACGCGTTGTATCTGCCCAGACGTCCTTGGTTCGGATCCTGACTAGTTTATTATACTTGATCGCCCTGTATTCTCGAGCTTTAGTTTACAAATCAGCACTAGATTTAAAAACAGCGGATTCTGGTTGATTTACATACCAGTTAATTGGGGCAGCCGTTTAGTTGGTGAAGAACAGAAACAAAACAAGTAGTTTTCCTGAATTCTTTTCCACTTATTTGGGCCAACTTACCACTTAATTGGAGCATTGAAAGTCGTTATTGAACAACAAACTGTGTAAATGGCACGCACGAAAGAAACACAGCCGGTTTCATTGTCAGACTTAGTACACCTCAAGTACAGACGACACCTACCCAGACCAGAATGGAATGGGCCAGTTTTATATCCAAAACACTCTGGAATCGAAGCAAGATCTATGAAATACGGTTCACCCTCCTCTTACACTGGAAACGAACGCATCGTATTCTGTTAGTTTTTGTTTCTGATGAGAGTATAAAACCAAATTCTAGTCCTTGTTAACTACTTCCATCCAAGGAGATGATATTAAGAAAGCCAGTCGTTATTTTGGCAGTATTTACCCAGTCTCCCCTTGTATTTGCACTCTGTGGCACCAACCAAGACAATATCCAAGACAGAAAGTAGGACTACAAGAAGGTCTGTGACTGAAAGTGGTAGAATTAGAGGTGAACCTTTTGTACTCCCATTCCACGTATTTATCTTGGTTTCAAACTCTACGTTTCTCTCTCCCCATTGTATTTCTAGAGGGGCTTTTTCCCGTCAATGTTGATAAAGAAGACCAAAACTCTAACACTTTCAAAAATATACTAATTAAAGATTCTAGTTTACATTTCTGTTTCAATAATTTACTGAGAGATTTTGGGTTACGCGGTAAAACGTTTTGTAAAGTTTCTATTTGGTGGAGTTATTGCGAGACTTTTCTGAACGCACATTTTTTACAAAAGATTTTACAACTATCTGTGGTTTGTGAAACTACTAAGACTTTACAACTATCTGTGGCTTGTGAAACTACTAAGACTTTACAGCTATCTGTGGCTTGTGAAACTACAAAGACTTTACAACTATCTGTGGCTTGTGAAACTACTAAGACTTTACAACTATCTGTGGTTTGTGAAACTACTAAGACTTTACAACTATCTGTGGCTTGTGAAACTACTAAGACTTGACAACTATCTGTGGCTTGTGAAACTACTTAGACTTTACAGCTATCTGTGGCTTGTGAAACTACTAGGACTTTACAGCTATTTATGGCTTGTGAAACTACTAAGACTTTACAGCTATCTGTGGCTTGTGAAACTACTAAGACTTTACAACTATCTGTGGCTTAGTGAAACTACTAAGACTTTACAGCTATCTGTGGCTTGTGAAACTACTAAGACTTTACAGCTATATGTGGCTTGTGAAACTACAAAGACTTTACAACTATCTGTGGTTTGTGAAACTACTAAGACTTTACAACTATATGTGGCTTGTGAAACTACTAAGACGTTACAAACTATCTGTGGCTTGTGAAACTATTAAGACTTTACAGCTATATGTGGTTGGTGAAACTACTAAGACTTTACAGCTATCTGTGGCTTGTGAAACTACTAAGACTTTACAGCTATATGGGGCTTGTGAAACTACTAAGACTTTACAACTATCTGTGGCTTGTGAAACTACAAAGACTTTACAACTATCTGTGGCTTGTGAAACTACTAAGACGTTACAAACTATCTGTGTCTTGTGAAACTATTAAGACTTTACAGCTATCTGTGGCTTGTGAAACTACTAAGACTTTACAGCTATCTGTGGCTTGTGAAACTACTAAGACTTTACAGCTATCTGTGGTTGGTGAAACGAATAAGACTATTACACACGTCAATTAATCAAAACTTTGAAGCCCTTTAATTTTGTATCCAAATATCTAAGCGTATTGTAGGAATACACAATGTTTTATTTCAAAGAGTTTCAGTTAAAATATATGGGCTACAAAAGGGGCTAAATAACACAAATGCACATAACTTAGGAAGGTTTATTTAGCTATAAATAAACATGTTTTCATTTCAACCCTAACTAGAGAGCAAACCCCTCTCTATACTTACTTACTTTATGGTATAGGAAACTCGTAAGTTCATTACTGTGCTTAAAAAAGTACACCACCTATCCATATCTTGAGCTAGCTATATCCAGTCCACCTCATTACACCCTATCGCTGTCTTGAGCTACTTCTATCCAGTCCACCTCATTACACCCCATCCCTGTATTGAGCTAGTTCTATCCAGTCCACCTCATTACATTCTATCCCTGTCTTGAGCTACTTCTATCCAATCCACCTCATTACAATCTATCCCTATCTTGAGCTAGTTCTATCCAGTCCACCTCATTACACCATATACCTATGTTTAGCTAGTTATATCCAGTCCACCTCATTACACCCTATATCTATCTTGAGCTAGTTCTATCCAGTCCACCTCATTACACCCTATCCCTGTCTTGAGCTAGTTCTATCCAGTTCACCTCACTACACCCTATCTCTTTAAGGTTCATTCTAATGTTATCCTTCCATCTGCGTCTAGGTCTTCCCACTGTTTCTTCCCATTGGGTTTGCCAGTCAATACCCTGAACACGACTCTAGATTATTCCACTCGTGCAACATATCCTTAACACCCTAATATATGAAATTAAAACATTTATTTGCCAACATTTTCACCCTAAGTCTGTTTACTTTTCTTAACTCTTTCCACCCTCTGCTTCTTTAGCCAATAGCCTTATATTTACCTACCTTACTTTACACACGTTTTATAGTATCCATCAACATCTCACCCTTAGATCCATCTATTTTATCACTTATACTACGCTCACTCCCACGTATTTATCAGATTTATCAATCATTAGATTTCACTGTCTCGTAAACAAAACTTCTACTTACTACCCTATTGCATCTACCCTCTATTATTTTAATTACTTGCGAACTTTTAGTTTATATCTTTTCATACAATGAAAGCAACATTTTATGAAAAATAGCTTATACCACTGATCTATTTGACAGACTTGATATTATGATCCTATTAATGTAGGATCTTAATCGGACATTTATCTATTTCTTGCTAAATTATATTTCTTATATTCGTTCCTAAGACTGATTTAAACCCTTGGATATTATGACGATTTATGAGATTGTCTTGGCTCAGTTTTTCTTTTAAATATGCGTCCGCCTTAAAACTCTGAAATTATGATTTGTGAAGTACCATAAGGGTCACTTAAGTTAACCACAATTAGCAGTAGAGAGACCTATTCTTTGTGTTGATAAGACAAATGCTACCAACAGCCCGACAAGGAAAACTGATAACTCTGTCCTCGGATGGCTCACTAACCCATGAAGCAACAGTAGGTTTAGATTCAGGTCGGAAATGTGCACCGAACACTGAGTATCAGGCCTGTGACAGTCCTCTTGCTGTTTTACCCGTCTTGGCTGTGTCAAGTGTGTGATTTTCTGCCAAGGATGTATTCAACACCAAACATAGGAGTCAGCTAAACGTACAATGCTCATGAACCCAGAATGACCATTTCTCTACTAGAACCAAAGTTTCACAGAATAATTTCATCAATAATGGCCTAGCAATACTTCTAGTTGTACAAGAGAGGTTAAATTAATCTATACTTTACTTTGTAGTATTTGTGCCATAAAATCCAGTAAAGTTAAATTTACATTTGATTAAATTTTAGTGTGCCGATTACCAGTTAGTAGACATTATTGAGTATATAATTATTTTTTACGGCTGTATAGTCATTTTATAACAATCAAAAACAATATTTGAAGGCATGAAGGGTATCAAAGGGTATTGATGGCCTTAGAAACAAACAATTAGTACCAAAGTTTGAAAAAAATATTTGTAAGTTATTAAACTAGTAGATTACATTCGTACCTATCTGTGTGTGGGGGGTGGATGGAATCTACTCGCCTCAAGCTAGATTAGATGTGTGTTGTCTAACATATGCATAGGTGTCCGTATTTCCCAGAGATGTTCAATTTTACTAAGTGTTTATTGTGTTGTTTTAGGGTACGTGTGAATTTTGAAAGTGCATGTTGAGATCCCAACTTAAAATACCTATAGTTTGACATCAAATGAACAGAAAACAAACTAATAAATTATTAATTTGAATCATTTTAAAGCGTAGCGTTACAATTTTGAATTATAGAAAGAAGAGATGATTCAGCAAACAATTGATATCAGTAAAACAGTGACTTCCCCTTCCCCTTGTGGACGGTTGCATTGTTTGACCCCCCCTCCACCCCCCCTCAGCTCCCTGTTATTGTCAATAATTGCAACCGTAGCGAGAGAGGAAACCCAATAATTAACATCGTTGCAACAAACTGCACGTTATTTCGACCTTCCCAGAACCCTGGAAATAAACCACAATTCCCTTTTTCAAACTTTTATTTGGTGTTTTTCAATATTGGAACATTATAATGTTGTCTAGTCATGTTTTATTGTGACTAATGACTGGCTGGATCGATTCCAATACATAGCACCAAGTCTTGGTTTGTTGTGATCCTGTTTTAACAAGCTCTGCTTGCACTGGCAACAAGCCATTGCATCTAACGAGTAATAAACACTATAGACCTTACTTTAAGAAAGTAGTTTTAAGGTTATGTCCTCGGTACCGGCACAGATTTTTCTGATTGCCAAACCCTTCCTTCACCTCTGACAAGATGTGTATTAATCACAGCTTGTGAATGTGAGGAATGCAAGGCCTCCACCGTGGTTCGGATTCCACGTTAAACTGTAGGTCCTCCATTTCATCTCACAATCACCCTACCATTACACATTAGCGTAAGTGCGTATAACCCGAACGGGTAGTAAGACGCGGTGCTAATAATAATAATAATAATTTAAGGTTATGAGTGAATGCACTGTTTACTATATATAGTTTTGTTTTTGTTTTGTAGGTACGTGAACTGTAGAGGTTACAAGAATACAGTAGAAGGGTTGAGCTGCGGTCCAGTCTTGATTGGGGAGCTTTGTGAGTATTTAGTAGTTTTGTATTCACTTCAGGTAGCAGATAGTCTGAAGCTGACATCATTCCTTATTTTCGTGTGTATTTGTGGCAGTCTTTAGCCAGGAATCACTTCATTGGGGCGTTGAACGCAAGTCAATTTATTATTATTATTATTATTATTATTATTATTATTATTATTATTATTATTATTATTATTAACACCGCATCTTACTACCCGTTTGGGTTGTACGCACTTACGCTAATGTGCAATAGTAGGGTGATTTGTGAGATGAAATGGACGAACTACAGTTTGACGTGGAATCCGAACCACGGTGAAGGCCTAGCACTCCACACATTCACAAGTTGTGATTAATACACGCCCTGTCGGAGGTGAAGGAAAGGGTTTGGTAATCAGATAAATCCGTGCCGGGACCAAGGATTGAACCCTGGACCCCTTATTCCTAGACCACCAGGTCACGTCAATTTATTGCATTCGGATATGTTTATGTCCCTACCGACATATGTGTTCGCTAAAATCAAAAGCCTCTCCCTTTAATATTATTTTTAGCGTTTAAAAAAAACTTAGGAGAATTTTATGAAGATAGATATATCGACTGGTTTCCGTAGGCAAAAATTATATACATATATTTTATATATATTGATATATAATTTTACACTCTATTGTTTGAGCTGGGTGAAATCTTCACAAAGATCTGAAAATAGATTAAGTTTTAAGTCAGAAAAATCATATAAAATTAAGCAACAAGAGCTAAATCGTACTACAGTGGTCTGTCTAGGATCTATGTTCAAATTTTAGCTCAAATAACAATAATAATAGTGACAACTTTCTTTACCATAAAAAATAAGACAAATTACCCAAAATTAGATAATTTTTGAACACCCTTTAAAAAACAAGTCTTAAATATTATCGTCATAACCACTAACTGTGCTGTGTTATCAGTTACTACGTAGTGGGATTATTTGGTCAGTCCTTCAATACTTGTGCATTAAACAGGATGGTTAGATTAGTTTATATACAAATACAAATAAATGGTACGAGATTATCGTACAAACTTTCTCATACGGGTATTGTGTATCATAGCTTGGGAGAAAATGTTCAAAAATAGGTTTTCAGTAAACTAGACTTAAATAAGTTATAATCATACAAACATATAATTTTCTTAATCACAATAAACACTCTCTATGGCTTAAATGGCCAAACTATTATATTAATTGTTAGCTACGGTTATAGCTGCATCTATATATCATTTTTTTTAAAATCGAACCCAGGACTCTTAGCTTAGTACGAAAATGCTCTACCCACTGAGCTAACCAGGAATCGCCCCATGGCCCAGGGTAGTTCTTCACTCATATTTTAAGGCAGAGTCTGTGATGGATGGGAGACACTCTTTATATATAAATATTTAAACTAAATCGTTCAAGTACCAACAAATTTAGAATTTTCAAAAATAAGTAATTTTGTCACTAGTCTAAAATTATTTTTAGTTTGTAACAAGAAAACCATATGTATTCTTATTTATTATAAAAAAACTATTCCCAGGCTCCCTTTTTGAAAGCCGTCTTCAAGCTCGATTAAAAAATAATATTTTTTTTATATAAAGTCGTAAGTTACCTGCCCTTATATTAATTTATCTTGGGAAAATAAACATACATTATTATGAATCATGTGAAATAGTCCCCCGATACCAAATTTGAACAAACTCTTTAGAGCTATTTAAAAAATAAATCAATTTCCACCAAAATCAGTTACCAGTAAACTACTGTAAAATGAATTTTTATTTTGAAATACAAATATCTATATATAATTATTTATAGTGTAAAAAACTTTATAGATAGCCATTTTTAACCAAATCACTACAGCCATTTTCTTTTTAGATATTTAAATTTAAAAAAAAAGTCATTCGTAAACTATACTTAGGATAAACGAATTGAACCCCCACCCCTTCCCCCCTCCAAAAGTAAAAAGTTTTATTTCTGGAGTGGAACACTCCCCAAATATTACACTTTAAATAAAAATAGTTGTAGCCATGAAACAAATACTTAGATTTCAAAAAATCACTTATCAGTAAACTGCCCTTAGTTACCAAAAAAGTCCCTATAACATTTAAATATCAAGTTTGAGCAAAATACATCAAACCGTTTAAAATATGTGGCCAGGTACGTACAGACATGGGGACGGATACATTTATAAAATCCAATTTTTGGGTTTGGACACATTTAAAACGTAAATATTCATCATAATTACGTTGTGGAAAATGTTCACTATTACAATAGTATCTTGATATGAGAACGTAAAGATATAATGAAGAAAGTATTGTTGGTATATTCGTTATACATAACTGAATTTCTTGTGACATACAATAATCAAATAGACAAAATACACCAGAAGGGTGTTCACTTCCCAAACTGAGCTTTGTTTGAAAACCCGGGGTCGGGGGGATTCACCGCACATTAAAACTGAGAGTATCACCGCGTCTTACTACCCGTTCGGGCTGTACGCCTATGTACTAATTACGCTGATGAGAGGGAATGTACCCGTGTTGCGTGGAGAGAGGGTGAGAAACCACGAACCTTAGTCTCCGCACCATCGCCAGTCTAGTCTACTGCGAGAGTAACGTCTCAGACCATGCGGTCCCCACACATTTGTTTCAATGATTGCTAAGTAAATAAGACCAAGGGCTAATTTGTTTGAACGAGAACATTAACACGAGATAACAACTCTCACTATTTCCTTGATTGAGAGTAAGTTGTTTAAAACGATAATATCAGCCGTGATGTTCCCTGAGAGAGGCACAGAATATAGGTATAGAGGCGTAGAGGCATCAATATTGTTTTAACTAAATTAATGGTGATAAAGAGGTTGTGGTTTGAATCTCTGTTGGGTGTAATGAGTGTTTTTCCCCAGTTGGTTTTCCACTTTCACTCCGTGCGAATGTGGGTAGTCCCTACACCTTCAGTGGAACCTAGCCTTTTACCGCCCATATAATACAGATGGTAAAATAAAACCCCTTTGCCTCGATCATTCAGTAAATAGCTACACAATATATCTAAACTAACAATGGCGTTAATATTCGCGAATATAAAATGACCTGCCTTCACAATTCCCTCAGCGAGATGTAAATAGTCCTTCGCACTTATCATTTATTGATGGTATGTGGGTTGGTTTGTGATACCGAGCATGGAAACGTGAGTAATGATCGACTGGACCAATGATGATGTCATCCCTAATAGCTGACTCGTGATCACTTTGAAGTCGCCGGTTGGCCCCTCCACCCCCGCACATGATGAACTCTTGAGAGAGTTGCAAAGAAGAGGGGTAGAAAGTGACGAGTCTATTTCATGGTTAATTTCCCTAACCAAGTTGTCGGTAACATCGGTCGGTGAATCACCGCCACTGTCAAGAAAAACAGCTCAGGGCTACTATCTGGGACAATAACATCGGTCTGTGAATCACCGCCACATGGGACAATAACATCGGTCTGTGAATCACCGCCACTGGAACAATAACATCGGTCTGTGAATCACCGCCACTGGAACAATAACACCGGTCTGTGAATCACCGCCACTGTCAAGAAAAACAGCTCAGGGCTACTATCTAGGACAATAACATTGGTCTGTGAATCACCGCCACTGGGACAATAACATCGGTCTGTGAATCACCGCCACTGGAACAATAACATCAGTCTGTGAATCACCGCCACTGTCAAGAAAAACAGCTCAGGGCTACTATCTGGGACAATAACATTTGTCTGTGAATCACCGCCACTGTCAAGAAAAACAGCTCAGGGCTACTATCTGGGACAATAACATCGGTCTGTGAATCACCGCCACATGGGACAATAACATCGGTCTGCGAATCACCGCCATTGGAACAATAACATCGGTCTGTGAATCACCACCACTGGGACAATAACATCGGTCTGAGTTTGGTTGCTCGAATCTGTGGTGTTCAATAGATTAGAGATTTGAAAATATCTCTAAAACAATTATGGAGAGCTGGACTTGATATGACAATTTTAATCATTTGGTAAAAGTAATTATAAAGACTTGTCAAGTTGATAGGGTAACAAAACACAAAAAAGGACAACATTGTATTAATATTATTAATATATTATAAATAAGTGTTTATGACTTTATGACGTAATAGACATGACAAAGAAAGTATCATTTTTCACTGATACCCAGATTTATACAGCTCTTTTTAGATTTAATTTTATATATTTTCCCTCTAACTAAAATTGTATATTTTTAAAGGTTCTAGATTCTAGAAAAAATGTAAGAATCTGACTTTAGATATGTAGTCTACCGTCCTCTGTTGCAACCATTAGTGCTCTCCACACTAATATGACTGACACAGGCCCACAAAGTTTCGTGCGCACGCAATTGCTCGTCAGATAAGACAATGCAATGTACCCTTAGTTTATCCTGTGAAATAGCGAGCTTACCTTGCTTGGTTCCGCTATGGTGTACCTTGTAAGATAGGACCATAGTGCAATACGTCACGGTAAGACTGAACCCTCTCAGGGTTAGTATTTGAATCCATACCTGCATATGATTAACAAGGGTCAGGGACCATGTAGCTCATAGAATGATGTCCTTCCCTTCTTCCCCCTCCCCCCCCCACCCCTAGGGCAGTCCTGGTGCAGTGTCCGGCTGACAGGACAATTTCACGGGCAACAGCCCCTGTACAAGGTAGGACCGGGGGACATTGCCCCCCCCCATCCCCCGACAGACCAAACCTAGGAGATGGGGGGGAGAGGACTTGTTTACGTGGGCAACCAACCTGGAAATCAACTCAGCCCCTCCTCCCTCATCCTCCTCTTTTCACAACAGTCTCTTCACATCAAAGCTGTTTATATAACGTCGCGACACATTTTTTGGGTAAAATAAACCCAATATTTCTTCAGTAGAAACACAGAGCTATATTTTCCTCTCATGTTGATATCAACAGTTGTTGAATATCTGTCATGAGCATAGCAGCATCTGATGACAAACTTTTTAAATGAAGAGAAAATGTTTTCATCAAACTCCAGGACACCCTTGACAAATATTCAACAAATGTTGATATCATCGTGTGAAGGAAATTAAACTCTAAGTTTCTACTGGAGCAATATTTCAGTTATCTTTCAGAGTTTTTTAGCCAGAAAAACTGCAAACACACTGCCCTTAGCTTGCACTCCCTTTTGTTCCACTTTAAGAGTTTTAAAGAGATTTTTGAATGGTTTGTAATCCATCATTCGTTAGTATGATCTCGATTTTCAAAACTTTGTTTTAAAATAAAGAGGTTCTTTATTATCTTTACAAAAACTGACACGTGACGACTGTCCTCGAGATCAGTCCTCAGAGATGAATACAATTCAACCTGGACACGTGAATCGAACCCGGGACCTTTGGCTTTGTACGCAAATACTCCACCACTGAGCCATCCTGGTTCGTTTAGTATCCAGAGCCATGTTGCACTAGACTAGATATCATCTCTGAGGGAACAGCATGGTTACTGTTGAGAAACAGGGTTGTCATTCTCTTGTTTTCATGTGGTCATTCTTTCCTTAGATATGACACATTTTGCAACATTGTACTGGCTCGTCGATGTTCCATCATAACTGAAAAGGAGGACATTTGACAACAGTTAACTGAGAAATGGCGAAGACAAAACTTATCTTCATAAGACTTGCAGGTACCTCAGAGGTAATATGGGATGTAGATGTGTTGAGTCCAAATGTGGACCCAGGTTCAATTCCCGTTTCCGGGTAGTCATTATTCACTTCAATCAATAATTTATTCCGCTATCACACTCATTGCATGGATCTAAAAAGTATTAAATTGTTGTTGGAAATTTTGATACAATTTACCGCAGTTATTAAATTGTAATTCAAAAGTCCTTCAACCTAAAAACACTTTTTATCAAAATAAATAATTTCCACTTATCCATTCGTACAGTATAAAAGAGTTATTTTCTGGCACCCCCGTTATAATGTTTGTTGGTGTATGAATAATGAGGGTATTTTAGAGAAGAAGTTCACCCACGTAAGTGTGGAGAGATCTAACAACTCAGTGATAAATCGCACGTAAGATATTTCTCCCATTGCATCCAGCCGAGGTTCAAACCTTGCCCTCCTTGTCAACTGCAAGCTCCTTTGACCGGTGAAAACGATCCGGAGATTGGTGGGCTGTGACAAATAATCTTGTAGTGGAAGAATTGTTTCGCTCCAGTTAACCTTATTTAAACACACACAAACACAGATATATTATATATAGAGTAATTTGTAGCACGTTCAGAATTCTCATCACTATCTATATTAATATGGGTTATATGTTTTTTATTTAGACATGAATGTTGTATTATCATTGATGTTCTATTTCTATTTTTGTATCCAAGCTGCTAATAAATTTTACCTCAATGACATGTGAAGTTTGTAAATGTTTTTACAGAGCTAAAAATATGTAAATTGGTTATTGTTACCTGACATATAATCCATATAATTATTTACTATTAAAGAAGTTTTATAATAAAAAACATATTTTTTATTGTATTTGATACTATTTACTTAGCTACCCCAAGGAGTTAGGAACTCTAAATTTCATTGCCGTATTCTTATTTGAGATAGGTCTATTAAATTTCGTGCAAACTTATAAACTATCTAGAATAAGATACAAGAAATATATAATTCTAACTTCAAGTCAATTTTATCCAAGCGCAAATAGTAGAGTAAATGTTTAAATTCGTCAGTGGAAGAGGGTAAGTGCTATCACTAGGTGATAGTGCTATCACAGGGTGAATTGCTCATCTTCATCCATCCTTTTATACTTTACACATTGGTTTCTATGTGAGATAGGGCTTAGAGTTCTTAGGTGCGTCATGTTAAGATGCAGCCCACTTAGTGAAATATATTTGAATTCACCAAGTAGGCAATGTTGTAAGGGAACTAACTAACAAACTCTTTGGTCTTAAAGAACTGGCAAGTTCAAGGCCACCAGAACGTAAGCTCTCTATTCAACCTGAGACACAACTAACTCTCTGGTTTTAAGTAACTGGAAAGTTCAAGGCCACCAGAATGTAAGGTCTCCATTCAACCTGAGACACAACTAATTCTCTGGTCTAAAGGAACTGGAAAGTTCAAGGCCACCAGAACGTAAGGTCTCCATTCAACCCTATCCTGACAAACAATCTCCTTCAAATTTACAATATACTTCTAGACATAATCCACACAATGGTATAAATTATTTGAAATATTATATCTTTATGTTGGATGAAGTAATTTTTCCTTATAATTAAGATGGGTCCAAATTACATTTTGTGGCCATCAAGCACAATGAGAGAGTACATGACACTATGCCCCTATCTTAAGGCTACACCATAAAGAATCGTGCAAGGTAGGTTTGCCACGCTTCACGGTGAATGGAATGTGCCTATAGCTCACCTGGTCCTGTACCAGCAGTCTCAGCACACTGGCCTCAAGACAAATCACAAAGTTGTGCCTATAGCTCACCTGGTCCTGTACCAGCAGTCTCAGCACACTGGGTTCAAGACAAACCACAAAGTTGTGCATATAGCTCACCTGGCCCTGTACCAGCAGTCTCAGCACACTGGCCTCAAAACAAACCACAAAGTTGTACCTACAGATCATCTGGTCCTGTACCAGCAGTCTCAGCACACTGGCCTCAAGACAAACCACAAAAGTCACTTCATGCTCTTCATTTCAAAAATAATACTCTCTCTTCACTTCAACCCCCTCCACAAACCCGACAACATCTCGTTAAAAAAGAAATGACAATACCATAATAGAAACGTCAGTGGTCTGAAAATGGAATCTTAATCACGAACCAGTTGTTTAGTTTTCCCCTGCACGCCCCCACAATGATTCTACCTCCTCCTCCTGGTCCCTATTGTTATCCTCTCCGCCACACATTGAAGGACGCTAGATGCTGCAAATTGTCTGATGCGACTCACCCCTCTTTAAAGTTGGTGATATTCCCTAACCCCACCCCCCAATTTTTCAATTTGTGCACCACAGATCGTGCCTAACACAATAGAAATAGCAAAATATACTTTTCATCCACTCCCCATCACCCCCTCCGTTTGTGTTGGTAAAAAAACCGGAGACTGTAGTTATTGTGGGGTAGGATATAACCTCGTTAACAGGAGGCTATGATGTTGGACTTGTGCCATCTGTAGGGAGAGATAGCTAGTGCTTTGTGTTGATACAAGCTAGGAGCCTTGTTGACAAGCTAGGAGCCTTGTTGACAAGCTAGGAGTCATGTTGACAAGCTAGGACCCTTGTGGACAAGATAGGAGTCATGTTGACGAGCTAGGAGCCCTGTTGACAAGCTAGGAGCCTTGTTAACAAGCTAGAACCCTTGTTGACAAGCTAAGAGTCATATTGACAAGATAGGAGCCTTGTTAATAAGCTAGAACCCTTGTTGACAAGCTAAGAGTCATATTGACAAGCTAGGAGCCCTGTTGACAAGCTAGGAGCCTTGTTAACAAGCTAGAACCCTTATTGACAAGCTAGGAATCATGTTGACAAGCTAGGAGTCCTGTTGACAAGCTAGGAGCCCTGTTGACAAGCTAGGAGCCCTGTTGACAAGCTAGGAGCCCTGTTGACAAGTTAGGAGCCCTGTTGACAAGCTAGGAGCCTTGTTAACAAGCTAGAACCCTTGTTGACAAGCTAGGACCAAGCCAGTATTGAGTATGGCAGCAGTACAGTCATATGTATGATTGGCTAACGACATGTGCAGCCAGTGCACAGCACTGCATGTGTGATTGTGTCTTTAGTTTAATGAACAGTTTTAGGCAGTTAAATCTCAAGTTCTTGGAACGTGAAGTCGACACAAACACATACACTCCTCTAATGATATAGAAAACACGTGACTATCTACGATATTGAAAGTCGTGGAAATGTAGTTCTTACTGACACACATATTTGTCTGGAGAGTGTCAAACCATACACCCGGCTAAAGATCGAACCCAAGACTCCACCAGAAAACTAGACCCAATAAACCTGACATTAGTCGATGTGGGGCAGTTCTCAGTTGATAGTTATAATATTTAAAAGTATAGTGAGCACAAAGTACTCTTAAAAATATTCATTTTTTTCCAGGAATTATAAGTAGGAATAAACTTATATTTAGTAAACCCACCGTAGCAGGGGCAGAGTTACATATGGCTTAATGGGCCCAGGGCGGAAAACTTCGGGCATAAAATTGTAAATTGAAGGCACAAAAAAAAGATGGTAAGAAGTTTGTCGATTACACATGAGAATGACCAACTGAGATGCTCCAATCGACCTCGAGTGGCTTTGTGGTCACTATATATCAGTGACTCATTTTAAACCATGTGCCGTTATCAATCACGGCGTCCTAGAGCGCTAATGTTTATTCCCATGCGGAGTGCAGCTCAAAGCATTGCCTGTATAGCGTAACCTTGGCAGCCAGCGTGGAGCTTTGGTCAAATGAACATCGTGCGTTTGCTGTTGAAACTATTTTCAAGTGTGCTGATAGTGTTGTGACTAATCAATGTGTGTTTCGGTGACACTTTAATATCGGCAGGAATGAGCAGGTGCCAACGCGGAAGACGATCACGAGATGATGCAAAGACTTCGGAACAACAGCATCTGCATCAGTCAACAAGTTACCTGGTTGGTGACGTATGGTTTGCAACCCGGACAATATTGCAACAGTAAGAGCTGCTTTAGAGCAAAGTTCAAGACGCTCTGTTCGTCAGCATTCGCAAGCACTCAACATATCGGATAGAAGTTTACGCCCTATGTTACATCTGAATATTAAGTGCCACCTTTACTAGATGCAAGTGGTGCATGAATTATTGCCCGGAGATTTAGAGTCCCGTCAAATTTTCTGGATGCAGATTCTGGAGATGATAAACACACAACCCATTTTTCTCAACAATCTGATGATGACGGATGAGGCACACTTCCATATAGGTGGCTATGTCAACAAACAAAACTTCAGATACTGGGAGCCTGCGAATCCTAATTACCTTCACGAACGACCACTTCATAACCAAAATGTTACTGTGTGGTGTGGTGTGTCTTCTCTGGGTATTGTTGGTTCATATTTTTTTTTATAATGATGCTAGTGGGACTGTCACGGTCACAGCAGAGCGATATGAGGCTATGTTACGACAGTTTGTAACAACGCAACTGCTCCACAAGAATATCAATATGGAGGCGTTGTGGTTTCAACAGGCCGACGCAACTGCTCACACAGCAAGGAGGTCAATGATGACTTTAAGAATAATGTTTCCACACCACCTTGTTTCCCGGTTTGGTGCTGTAAACCGGCCACCCCGTTTACCTGATTTATCCGCCAGTGTTGTTTTTTCTGTGGGGATTTATGAAATTTAAAGTATATGCAAACAGGCCAGCAAACATTCAGGAATTGAAAAACAACATTCATACCAAAATTGAGACAATAACACAAGAAACCTTGCGTAAGGTTATGGCGAATGTGCGTGTTCGTGTCAAAGATTGCAAGATACCAACAATGGTGATCACCTGAAGGATGCAATTTACAAAAAGTGACTCGTATAAGGAATGGTGTCAAGTGTTCTTTGCAACAGTGTATAGTAATAACATGTAGCTATAATGTATAGTGCTGAAATATAAGGTTTAAAAATAGTCACTGTTTCTGCCGCATCCTGTATATATATATATATATACATTTTAATATCCTTCTGTGAGTTGACTGGACCTATAATAATATAACTTTATGTGATTAGAAAATAACTAATACATTTTCACTTTATATCTATATTGCACAACATTTTTATTACTTGTTTGTTGTTGCCCTTTTTATTTTTTATTTTCATTTCTAATTAAAATTTTCAAATAATTCCGTCCCTTAAGTCGGCAGCAGGGTGCTTCAGGTCAGTGCGTCATGCAAGGTAAGTTCGCCCTTGCACCGTAGACCTACATTACTAAATACTAAATTTATTTATTTTGTTTGTACTTTACTTTCTCAGAGTGTTTTCACATTTTTATTTGTGTGAGTTCAAAATTTTTGTTGCACAAATCATCAAATACTTCCCTTCCCCAATCCAGCTAAGTAATAATACCACCCGGCCGGCCACATTCTCTGGGGAGAACACAGAATTGATGAAATGTTTCATTTGGCCACGATAAGTGAAATGCAAGAGTACATTGTTCACTTCAAAACGAGTACAGTTGGTAACTCTAGCTCGGAGTCAGCCTTTTATCGCTAATTTTGGTACAGGATTAGTAAAGTTAAAGATAAAAAATCAAAACTGATAACCAAAAAGTGGTAATTATTAATAATTCCTATTAATGGTACCTCTCCTTGAGTGGGTATGCCTCTTAGTGGCCAGGATGGAGTAACTTGATCTCATTACTTGCCGTGATAACTTACAGTAGCCCCATGGCTTTTATGATGCTGACTGACAGTTCACAGCTGACTTATAACAGTCAACAGTTAGGTATATACCTAAATTTTGATTGTCAGAAGTGACAGCTGCTAAACACATTTGCAGATCATATGGTTCGGCGTAGAGATACATAATTTGGTATGGTAGCTTTTCAATGCCATCAGCTGTCAGCTGTGAGCTGTCAGTCAGCACCAAAGAAGCCATGGGGCTACTGTAGCTATTGTTTGCTCAGCCAAGCGGTCAAGACGAGTTTAACAAGCTGATACATCGATAGAGCATGTGCTCTGACGCACGGTACCATTTTTTTAGGAAGAGGCTTTAAGAAAATATAGATATATCTTGTTGATGTCAACATTGATATCATTTTAATATATTAGTGTTATTTTATTGAATATAGATAATATGTATCAAAAGTGACAGCTGCAGATCACATGACTTGACGTATGAACACAGGAATGTAGATTTAGTAACTTTTCTAGCTGTCAGATAAGTCTCTTCCTATGAAAATTGGACTGTAGCATCTACTCCAGAACAAATAAGGATCTATATTTTTGTATGTATATATTTTAGTGGCTAACATTATACTACCCAAACACAGGAGTACAAACTTCTTTTTCACCGCATCTTACTACCCGTCCGGGCCATACGAATAAATATAAATCACTTTAATGTGGGAGGATTGAGAAAAGTAGAACTTAAGGAGAATGTAAAGTACATTTGTAGAGAGAGAGTGGGAAACCCTTTAGGCAAAAAACACCCGACTAGCGTTCGATTCATGACCTCCTTGTAGTCGGCAAACTAAAATAAATGAACTAGATATTACCAGAAAATGACTAACTCTTTGGTCTTAAGGAACTGGAGAGTTCAAGGCCACCAAAACGTAAGCTCTCCATTCAACCCTATCCTGAGACCACTAACTCTCTGGTCTTAAGGAACTTGAGAGTTCAAGGCCACCAGAACGTATGCTCTTCATTCAACCCTATCCTGAGACAACTAACTCTCTGGTCTTAAGGAACTGGAGAGTTCAAGGCCAACAGAACGTAAGCTCTCCATTCAACCCTATCCTGAGACAACTAACTCTTTAATCTTAAGGAACTGGAGAGTTCAAGGCCACCAGAACGTAAGCTCTCCATGCAACCCTATCCTGAGACAACTAACTCTCTGGTCTTAAGGAACTGGAGAGTTCAAGGCCAACAGAACGTAAGCTCTCCCTTCAACCCTATCCTGAGACAACTAACTCTTTAATCTTAAGGAACTGGAGAGTTCAAGGCCACCAGAACGTAAGCTCTCCATTCAACCCTATCCTGAGACAACTAACTCTCTGGTCTTAAGGAACTGGAGAGTTCAAGGCCACCAGAACGTAAGCTCTCCATTCAACCCTATCCTGAGACAACTAACTCTCTGGTCTTAAGGAACTGGAGAGTTCAAGGCCAACAGAACGTAAGCTCTCCATTCAACCCTATCCTGAGACAACTAACTCTCTGGTCTTAAGGAACTGGAAAGTTCAAAGCCACCAAAACGTAAGCTCTCCATTCAACCCTATCCTGAGGCAACTAACTCTTTAGTCTTAAGGAACTGGAGAGTTCAAGGCCAACAGAACGTAAGCTCTCCACTCAACCCTATCCTGAGAAACCTAACTCTCTGGTCTTAAGGAACTGGAGAGTTCAAGGCCACCAGAACGTAAGCTCTCCATTCAACCCTATCCTGAGACAACTAACTCTTTAGTCTTAAGGAACTGGAGAGTTCAAGGCCAACAGATCGTAAGCTCTCCACTCAACCCTATCCTGAGACAACTAACTCTCTGGTCTTAAGGAACTGGAAAGTTCAAAGCCACCAAAACGTAAGCTCTCCATTCAACCCTATCCTGAGACAACAAACTTTCTGGTCTTAAGGAACTGGAGAGTTCAAGGCCACCAGTAAGTAAGCTCTTCATCCAACCTCCAACCTCACACACAGCCTCCTCCTAATATATTCTCCCACTATCCTCGCATCGACGTCAGTCAACATTGACTCACTGTCGCATATTGGTCAAAGATTGTTATATTGTGTAAGCTATTCACAACGTGACTCTCGTTTGTGTTATAATAAAGGCATGGATGGTTGTGTTAATTTGACGGCAATGCTGAATTTCCTTCACTCGGTGACTGTAACTTCCTCACCTTTGTGACAAGGGACATTATTGTGTGAAACAATGTTAATATAGTTGTTTCTATCTGTGCGATGGGACAAACTTCTGTATTTCCTGGAATGTTTTTTGGATTAGCAATTTATTTTACAGAAAGAGCACACGAGTCTCATTCAGTAGTCCAATACATCTGGGCCACGGATACACAAAGTTATTGAAAATGGCTTTTTAATATGTTTAGCGGTAAAAATAACACAAAGCGCTAAACTGTAATCAACATTAGGTTGCAATAAGTAAGCCAGTATTAAATAAAAGCCCATTATTTTTTTAAAATCAAAGTAATAATCATGAAAAATGTTCATAGAATAGGTCCAGTTATTAAAGTCATACTTTAGCGAGTTCTTTATTAACTTTTATTGAAACAACTTATTTTAGTTTAGTTTTAACATTATTCTAAATAATATTTACTAACCTTATTTTAGGTATATTTGTGTAGCTACCATACTGTGTATTAAATTAAATAGCTAACCTATTTTGTCTAAAATTGTGGTTAGCTCGCCTGGTCACATGGCTGCAAGATTTGTTTACATGGATTTCTACTCTTGAAGTATTGTGTTAATAAATCCAAACCGCTAATTTAAATATCCTCTAATTTAGTGTGAGATATTCTCTGTGTGTGACGGGAAAGAAGGGTAAATAAAGCGTCCACCCCCCACCTAGCACAATGTCACCCTTCTGGCGCGCTCAACCGTGAACCTAAACACAACGCGCAAGCTAGCTAGCCAGCGTTGATCCCTGGATGAGGGGATGTTCTTTTGAAGGCTGATCGAGGCGTAGGGGCGAGCGTATTTAGCGTGCGATGATATGCCTGAACAACTGTCAATAGGAGGATGCGATCCTGGTGTCACAAACAAGCGATTGACAATGGGGCCCCACACCCCCTCACATAACAGTTGGGGGTTGGGGGGGGGGCACAGCTTTGGGAATAGTTCTTGGTCCATTTAGTTCTATAGTTCGTGACCTACAGCTTGAAACTTATGTTTTCTGCACACCCGGAGGATTCATGGAAACTGAGGTAGTCGAATTTTTGGAGCTCCTTTTACACAAAGTGACTAGCTAAATTGCTATTTTAATTATTTTACTAACACTATTTAAATTATTTATTGGAAAAAACGTTAAAAGTTTCGTTTCATTCTTAAGGTGGGGTGCTAGTGAGTGCCAGTTTAGTGCATTAATTTTGCAGTTTTTAAAGCATAAACATTTTTTGGCAAAAATAAATAAAATATTTCTTCTATAGAAACAGAGAGTTTAGTTTTCTGCACATGCTAATCTCAAGAGTTCTTGAATATCTCTCATGAGCACAGTGGCAATTGGTGACAAACTTTTTAAATGAAGAGAAAAAGTTGTCACTAAATTCCAGGACACCCTTGACCAATATTCAACAACTGTTGAGATTAGCATGTGCGTAAAACTAAACTCTATGTTTCTATAGAAGAAATATTTGATTTATTTTGGCCAAATAAATGTTTACGCTATAAAAACTCTGAAAATACTGCCCTAAACTCACGTTCACTAGCACCCCACATCTTGTAATTTTCACATGCTTTATAAGAACTGGTGGAGCAGGAACATCAGTGGTACGATGCCCCGCACTGACTTTCTAGCTCCTCTACCTACAAATTGAGTTACTTACTTAAAACAATAAGATATGTGAAACAAGATAATATTCAATGCTACAAAAACATATTAAGAAAAGAGGAAGAACTCTGCCCACCAACAGCCATAACAATCAACTCTGAATTTCCTATGCCTTAATTTTTAAAAATATGTTTGCTTATATCTCGGAAACTATTGGTTTTATAAAAATATATTTCTAATGAAAGGTTTGTATTTTTTAAAATTCCTACAACTTTGCTACGATAAGTTATTTCGTATCTCAAAGAGTTGTGGAGCTATGATCAACATTATAAATGTCTGCTTATGTAAAGTACTCGCAAAGTAATTCTAATAGAAAAATTAAAGGTGCCATTGTGTTTTTAATGCTAAGCAGTACTTATATATGGATTTAAATCAAAATAGTTTGAGATTAGTTTGAGAAAATCATTTTTTGTTCTTATAACTTTGAAGTAAACCACCCTTAAGATTAGGGTTGGATGGATAATTCTAAAACATCCTTTGGGGAACCTTATTAAAACCCTAAATATAAAGTTTTAGTCTGATTGGTAAGATGGTTTCAGCACTAGTCCAGTAACAGAGAGACAGACAGACGGTAATGGTTTCAGCACTAGTCCAGTAACAGAGAGACAGACAGACGGTAATGGTTTCAGCACTAGTCCAGTAACAGAGAGACAGACAGACGGTGGTGCAAAAAATACTTTTAAGAGGTCATGAAACGCCAACCAACATCCATCAAAATCTCAAGGTTTTTTTACGATTACAATAATTCCTCTATTCAAGAGGTCGCGAGAAAACTTTTTTTTTTGCATTTCACCTTTTACTTCCCATTTTACATTTTGATTTTATATTTGCCTGTTTTTACACATTTCCTTTTTTGGGTAACACTTTCTCTTTTGCCAACATTAGACTTTATGTCTTACCTTTCATCCCTAATCTTTACTGTACATTTCTTTTTTAACTTCATATTATTACTTTTGCTCAACTCCCAACCTTTGCTTCTCGTTTAACTCCCTTTTTTTTTGCAATTCATCTTTAGCCCCACATTCCATCTTCAGATGAATTTTACATTTTATCCTCTGTTTCACATTTCACCTTTTGATCAATGATCACGTACTCGATATTTCACCTGTTTAGTTTTGCTGTTCAATTTGTCGACACAGACTTAGCAGGATCAACCTATAACAATAGTATTCAAAGAGTGATATTTAGATAACTGCTGGCATCTGCTTGGATGAAACAGGAAGAGGTGAACTCTACCAAGGACTGGCTAGAGCCGTCTCCCCCTTGTTGATGGTCCGGTGCACTATCACTGCCTCCAATCCTGCCTGTGATATCGTTATGGACAGATGGGAGGTTTGTCTCCTTGGCGGCATTATCGAGCACTTCAAACAAGTTCATCTGGGGGAGTAAAGAGGCGGCAATAGAACAATTACAGGAGAGAGAGGAGTGTATTCCCTTCAAAATGGAGGTGACTCTTTGTGAGGGAGGTGATGTGTACTGACTAGCAGGCAATGCTCAACATGGAGGTGACTCTTTGTGGAGGAGGTGATGTGTACTGACTAGCAGGCAATGCTCAACATGGAGGTGACTCTTTGTGAGGGAGGGGATGTGTACCTACAAGCAGGCAATGCTCGATATGGAGGTGACTCTTTGTGGAGGAGGTGATGTGTACTGACTAGCAGGCAATGCTCAACATGGAGGTGACTCTTTATGAGGGAGGGGATGTGTACCGACAAGCAGGCAATGCTCGACATGGAGGTGACTCTTTGCGGACGAGGTGATGTGTACTGAAAAGCAGGCAATGCTCGACATGGAGGTGACTCTTTGCGGAGGAGGTGATGTGTACTGACTAGCAGACAATGCTCAACATGGAGGTGACTCTTTGTGAGGGAGGTGATGTGTACCGACAAAGAGCCAATGCTCAACATGGAGGTGACTCTTTGTGGACGAGGTGATGTGTACCGAAAAGCAGGCAATGCTCGACATGGAGGTGATAACGTGAACTATTTGGGGAGTCGGAGGCATCACAGAATGCCAGGCCAGAAATCCAGCCCCGAATTACCCATCATTGGTAAACCAGAAATTAAGAAATTAACGCCTTAGTCTGCTTAGCCCTCGTTACAGGTTTCACATGTTTAAATTTGGCAATATCTGTAACATTAATCCCATAGTCTAAGGTGTCAGTCTCGAAATAGGCTGACTTCCCGGCTACGAGGAACCATGCAGGTACGATGAGGGTAGTTTTTAAGTCTTAATCCACGCAAATGTGGGCATACGAGTATCTGTTCTAATTTATAATTTCCTCATTACTATATCCTTATTATAATAATTATTTAGACAGTTCAAACTGGTAGTAAGAGGTGAAGATCAGCAACTTTATTAATAAGTGCATGCAGTTCAAGGTCACCAGAACGTAAGCTCTCCATTCAACCCTAACCTGACACAACTAACTCTCTGATCTTAAGTAACTGGAAGGTTCAAGGCCATCAGAACGTAAACTCTCTATTCAACCCTAACCTGACACAGCTAGCTCACAGATCTTAAGGAACTGGAGAGTTCAAGGCCACCAGAAAGTAAGCTCTCCATTCGACCCTAACTTGACATGCTACCTCATTCAAATACCTTCTCACACTATTCTTCCATAGACGTCTCATAATACCAAGCGATCTTGTATCTTCAGGTTTCCCAACTAATATTGTATATAAAAATACCATCACCCATACATGCCACATGACCACCCCACCTCATACTGCGCGCTTTGATTATAGTTAGCATGTTTGAGGATGTATTCAAGCCATGAAGTACTTAGTTTTGGAGCTTTCTATCGCAGTATGTCTAGCCTTTACTTAATTTATGGCATAAAGAACTTCAAAGTACAAAAGTACGCAACCAATCTCTTCCTTGAGCTAGTTTTATCCAGTCCACCTCATTACACCCTATTCCTATCTTGAGCTTGTAATGATCCTGTTTTGGACCCCTCTAAAATATTCAAAAAGTCATGGCTGAAGTGTAATGTAAAAGTAATGTATGTAAAATTTCCTTTTAATACTTCATCCATGGAAAATCACGCGTTTTCAGAAATAATGTCAATGTAATGCTCTTTAAACTTTTTTTCACTAAAAGATCAACTCCGTAGTCTTGAAAAGATCTTATGACGCTGGCTCCCTATACCCAATAGGAAGCCAGCCTTCACAACATCGTATTCCCAGGAGTCTTTCTATTAGTTGGTTTTGACACTGGTGACAAGGGGTCCAAGAGGCCGCTTGTACGTATGAATACACACAGTGCCGGTAACTAAAATCTACAGAGTGATAGTAAAATTACAGTGCCACTAACTTAAATCTATAGAGTACACATTAATATGTTAAAGAGTGAAATTAACAAAAATTGTATCAGTTAATATCATATCTTCAGTGCCGAAGATGAAATCATCTAATAAATCGTGTACAATATCAAAAGTATTGTTTACTTAATATCGTTATTGATAGTGTTCAATCACAGGGCACTATCACGATTGCGATCCGTGCCGCTTTAATTAGTGCTCGATCACGGGGCAAATATCAGCTAGCTAAACGGTAACAATTTTAATTGGCACTAGATCACGGGGCTATAAATACCAATATTAAACCGTATCATTTTAATTGGTGCTAATCGCGGAACAAACAATCCGTAGAATTATAAATTGGCACCCAGCGTGGGGCAATTAGATATCACATTAAACCGTAACACTTTAATTGGCGCCCAACGTGGGGCTATAAATACCAATATTAAACCGAATAATTTTAATTGGTGCTAATCACGGGACAAACAGTCCGTAGCACTATAAGCTAGTACTATCCAGTCCACCTCATTACACCCTATCCCTATCTTGAGCCAGTTCTATCCATTCCACCTCATTACACCCTATCTCTATCTTGAGCTAGTTATATCCAGTCCACCTCATTACACCATATCACTATCTTGAGCTACTACTATCCAGTCTACCTCATTACACCCTATCTTGAGCTAGTACTATCCAGTCCACCTCATTACACATGTGCGAATTATCCTTGTACATAACTTAATAATGCCACACTTTGACCACTGTGACGTAGTATACAATGACTTAAAAGACTATTTAGCAGATCGACTACAACGACTACAAAACACATGTGTTCGAAACATATTTAACTTAAAACGGCATGACCATATTTCTGTGTATTTTAATAAATTGGGTTGGTTAATAATACATGAAAGGCGAAGGCTACACCTATTAGTATTGCTTCACAAAATATTATCAACATCTCAGCCTCAATACCTGTCCTCACGGTTCCTATTTCTGAAGGATAAACACACCCATGCTACTAGATCAGAATCCACTCTACAGATTTATATTCCCATACATAGATCTCAAACATATGCTCATCCTTTTACTGTCCTGGCATAACAGGCTTGGAACAAACTAGATAACTCGACTCGTCACCTAACATCTAAAATTACCTTCTAGCATGTGGTTAAGCAATTTATATTAACTTTCAAGCAAAATTGAGTTTTTGAAACTACTTGAGCTTTAAATGAGTGTGTGAATGAGCGTGCGAAAGTTTTTCTACTTATTTGAATATTTCTTTATTAAAATTAGTTTATTTTTCAAAAAATGTAATAGTGTATGTTGTATTCAATGCTTGTTAAGTGGAAGAGAAGGCTAAAGCCTTAACTTCGCCAGATGAATAAAGGCAATTTTTATTATTATTATTATTATTACTATTATTATTATTATTACACGCTATCCAATGTATAATTTAATCTCCTATCTAGAAACAATCCGCCTATTTAAAGATCAGCCCAGTACATAGACGCGTCCCCCCATCTTTGGTTCAGAACTGACGTTGACAAATGTATCGGCACAAATCCCGACACTTGACCCCGCAGTCTGTCGTCGGCCACCTTGAGGGACTCCTACACCCGCACCCTCCCGTCCCCCCAGAACCAATTAATAGCCGCTATGCCCCGGGGCATATGTCCCTCAATCTATCTAACAGAGGGCCTTTGTTTTGGTGTTGCCGTCAAACAACACCCATTCTTCGCGACACCTTTTCACCTCCCCATCTGTCCATCTTCAACAGTGTGCAGAAGGGAAGAACTCTCCTAGGTCCGGACAGATCAGAGCTACCTTTATCTTTAGATGTCATTCGATTAGAAATACATCTGAGATCGATTACAAAGATTGAGATTACATCTGGATATAAGAAAGACATAATTTTATTAAATTTAATTATTTGTTTTACCATCATGCTTTGCATCTTGATAGCCATCCAAGTGTACCCAAATGTGCATGGAGGGAGGAACCAGTTAGGATAAAACCACCCTCAGCACATCCAGATGGGATTCTAGCCCCAACCTTCCCATCACCAGAAAACCACACTGTATGAGCCTGACATTTAGTCCACTTGTTCACCGATGCTACTGTATATTCTTGTTGCTCATAAAATATTATCAAATCGTTGGTTAAAGCTTAAAAAACCAATAATTTAACCTAATATTAGAGATCTTATCATTGATTTTTAATAATGAACCATCTCAACCAAGATATAGACAGATAAACTAGTGAAATGGTTGAGTGTGTGACAGAAGTGTGACATGTGGGTGACAATCCCCCATAGGTGGTCGCATGGTCACAATCTCGCTTTAGAGGGATTGCTTGTGACGGGGATATTGAATCTCAAACCTTTGTCGTATGCACAGAAGATCCTGTTGACTAAATAATCTACCACTCTTCCTCCATGAAAATGTGGGTATATTCACTCTTAATGATATCCTCTTCATCCTGTACAGATTAGTGTGAATATGTGGATTGCCTGAAAGGGTAATAAGACGCGATGATGAAAAACAGCAAATAAACAGTGTTACTTGTCAGGTCAAATTCTCTCCAGATATATATTTTAAACAAAATCTAAGTGCCTTTTAAAAAACAAATTTGAATTTAAAAAAAATATTCATCAGTAAACCACCCTTAATTTAAGGGATAGGGTGCAGCCATATAACATATACATATCAAGTTTGAACAAAGTCCATAAAACTGTTGGGGATCCAGACCAATGGACAGAAAAATGGTGATTCCCGTTTCTTGAGTCCGGGGGCAAATTAAACTTAAAGATTTATTATAATATCGAGGTAGAAAAGGTTCACGATTAAAATACTTTCTCATGATATGAGTTAAACAAAATAGCCAAATGAACAGTGGTCTTTACAAGGCCCAACCAATGGAGAGAATGTTGGACACCCAACATTGATGTGACATTAACTGCGTCAAATCAAGTTTCATTTCGAATAAATATTGACGGGAATCTGTCCTGGTATCCGGTTTATGAGCAGAGCAAACTCTTTCAAAGGACCTCGTCCTGACACAATGCACTCCCATGGATACAGTCTAGCGATGGCCAGGACCTCAAACCATCAGAAAGAGGGGGAGAGGAGAATTGACACAGAGAGCAATTTATTGCTTCATTAGTGCAGGGTGGTTAGATTGGATAGGGTGGCTCAACTAACCCTCCTCGTCGGGCTTTTTTGAGGTCCTCACTCCCTCCCCCCCCCCTCCCTAATTTTTTACAACACACATCCGGTCCAAAAGTTTGATCATTATCGTTTTTCTTCCACATGACGTTTCGAATGTATGGTAAAATATGATCATGGAGTAAGTCACTGGAACTAAATGCTGTAACGAGGGTTTAGTTGGTGCCAGATTTTGTTTGGGATGGGTTCTTTACATTGCTTCTTACTACCCATCCAGTATATCCGCAACTAACTAAGCCAATGGGTTAAGGGTAGGTATGTAAAGGTTAACTTAAAGTAAAAGTACCGGAACTTAAATGGGAGGAGGGTAAGAAGCAATTTAGGGAAAACTGTCTGTCTGTAATGTGTAATTTTTTCAGACTCTTTAACAAGAGCTAAATAATGATCTGGTTTAATCAGTCGGTTCATAAAATGCACTTTTTAGTTAAATTTGGAACTCTTTTTAACCGTTGAACATTTGAAGTAGGCCTAAGTTTAGAAAAACGTTATTGGTGTACCGAGAACTTAGAAGTAAGTCGATCAATGCCATAATGGAAAAATCATCGCATCGTTAGGATTGTGTCGCTGTCTTTTTAAAGAATAAGTTCAGTTCAAAAAATGCATTAACCTGTTTTGTTTGCATGTAATAACACACAAATTAAATTTGGAAAATAATTGTAAAATAAAAATAATAAAAATATGATTTAAATAACCTCACATTTTTAGTAAAACTTAGGATACACTTTATAATTTAATCAGTAAAATATATGTTTTAAAAAATATATACAATTTTACTGAATATAGTTAATAAAATATTATTCTACTCTATTGGCTGAGAAAAATTTCAACTAATATTAAGGGCTAAAATAATTTTTATGGTTAAAATAAGCCAAATTACCTCACCTTACATATTATTACATCTGAATAAAGGTTTTATGTTGTTGTTTTTTCTGATTCAAAACAACATAAATAATATTTTAAAATCTTTTCGCCTAGTAGCTCGGAGTAATAAGAATAATATGGTATAAAACGAGATTGTCCCAAGGGAGGACTATATGTTTAATAAGCTCGCTTACAATCTGTTGACGTTGTTGGTTTTCAGTCGTTTATTTCTCTAAAAACAAAGAGCTCGTGTGTTGTATTTCATTTTAAAACTTTTGTTTCAACATATTTCCACTCTCTTGTAGGAGCCCATTATTTAGAGACCAGATGATAATTCCTTAAATATGCACACGAATGAAATTTAAATTTTACCTTTGATAACTTTTAAAATGCCTTAAAAATAAAAGTTACATTAAATTTTTTATATTTCAATGTTGAAACAAAAATTACCCTTCAGTTTTTAGTCGAATATGTAGTCTAACAATAGTTGAATATTTCACCTCACACTGAGTCAGCACCGCATATTAGTTGTCTTTAAAATCAATTATAAGATCTGGACTGGAAACTAGAATCTCTAGTAGAAACACAGCACCAGTTTCGTGCATTCATACGTCAAGTTTAGGGATTTTTAGATGTTTATCTCAAGCAAAATGGATCAAATAATAATTGAGGAAACTGAAGAGATATTTCTTTCACACGAAAGTGCTTGATATTTATTATATTTGTGTATTTTATGGGCACATTATATTTGATACTTTTTTGGAGTTAAATTATTTAAATTTAATTTGTAATAACATAAAATAATCAAAAGTAATAATACTAATTTTATTGGCATAGTCGAAATAACGATTTTATTTGTCTGTAGACACCTTCCTTAACTACATGTAGACATTATATTGAAAATATTTACGGGTTTGTGGATTTAACTTGCAATAGTTTGTCAAATTAGAACAAAAAAAGTTATTAAATTATGTTTTGATTTAAAGGCTACTAAAATCTAAATTATTTGAAATAAAAAGGCTATTATAAACATTTATCATCAATACCATTGACAGAATTTGAAATGGTATCATATGAATTATATTATATTAATTCAACTAAGTCCAAATAATATACATTTTAATTATAAAATTACATTAATACTTTTAATGTGTTTTGAATATTCTCTTAAATTTGACACTGATAAATTTATAGAATAAAGCTTATGATTGTCCAAACATTTTGCCCAGCGACAAGCTTAAAATTTTGCGCCAAATTTTTTTTTACTATTGACTAGAAAATCAATAAAAATTAGTATTATCAAATACATTTTTCAATATTGCATGCTTTTTACAAAAAATGATAGTAAATAAACATTTAAAATATTTATACCACATTTCTACTGAGTGATCTTAGATGAATTGAAATTATCAACGTGTTTATTTTCAAACTTTGCCAAAGAGGGGTGTGTACGTTCTTAAAAAATTTAATTTCACGTTAATTGGATTTTTAAATATATTTGTAGGTTAATGTTTACTATTATTATTTCTCCAGGTCACGTGAGTGGCATTATGGGTAGAACAAAAGGGGAGGGGGTGACTTATGATGAGGTCGCGTGCTAACGGGTGCCACAAGGAATTCAAGATGAAAACGAAGGAATTAAAAAACAAAAAGAAGGGTCGTAAAGTTATTAGGGTTTCTTGGGACGAGGAGTTACGAGGAGAAGATTAAAGCGAAGCGAACTAATGTTCTACCAATGTGGAGATAGATGCACGCATCAAATTAATAAACTTATACTATTTACAACGGAAAACAATACTTAAATATTTTTACTATTTTATAGAAAATATAGTTCTCATCTCTTTTCATAGTTAATAGTTAAACCAGTGCTGCTTTTTTTTGTTAGCTCGTCAAAGTAATTACTCCCTATTCCTGCAGATCAAGTTATGTAAGACTATGCATACAATATATTTAGTAACTTTTATTTATACTAATTAAATTACACTTTTTAACGCTAATCATGATACACAATGAACTATTACTTAAATAACATTTTTCCTAATTTAGTGAAAAGTAGAATTTAAACGGTTAAAAGTTTTTTCCTTGATTTAAAGAAACATCATTAATATATATATATTTTTTAAACTAGGCATATTAAAAACTATTTAAATAAAACCATATTTTTAACAAGACTTTTAATATTAAAAACAGTAAGAATATAAATAAGCTCAGTATAGGAGATAAATATGAAGCTTCAAACTGATCGAAAGGCGCTCGCTTTATATAGGAATTCACCACTATTAAAAAAGTTACGAACCTTTGCTATAGCTAAAAGGCATTAATTAAAACTATTACGAAAAAGGAGATTGTTGTTACATAATGGTGCTTCTAATGGTTGAAGGGGATCTCATTTTTTAAATAGCTTTATTTAATGTTTTTTCTAGCTAGGTATAGCAATAATTAAAAAAAAAAATCTTTGTTAAGTTGTAATTTTGTTTCTGTTTTTTTTGGCCCAGTTTTTGTCGTACAGGAATAGTACCTGTCTAATAATCCTCTTTACATACAGTCCCACATCCTCTTAACGTTTTATGGTGATATATATATAGTAGTTGTTGAGGTCTGTGTGGCCACCAGCCAGTCGCAAACCTAAGTCTAACTTGCCTTACTCACATATATAATAATGCTTACAAATGACAAAACCTGGTGAATTCATCCTGTATATCATGAACACTAACAACAACTCGATCTGGTGGAGCTTTCATAAACTACGTGAATTAAAACAACAATATCAATATTATATTGTGTCCTGAACTCAACGATTATAAACATTCATGATCTGTTATTATCTCAAACAACCATATCGGGGGAATCTGCCATAAATAACACAAAAAATAGATGGTTCTAGTAAAGATATAATAATGGAATTGATTCAAACAACAATATATAATAAATATAATTATTACAAATAACTGAATCTGGTAAACTAGCATAAATAGCATAATTTACAAACAACTAGATCTGTTAAAGCTGCCATAAATAGCATAACTACAATTCTGTTAAAACTACCATAAATTGTACCAATATAAATAGTTTGTTCCGGTAAATCCGTGTGAAAGTGCAAACAAACAAACGCGCTTTGTTAATCGGTCCTAGTTTGCGCCAAAATATACAACCATTCCGATCATTATCTGACTGTAATAAAGAAGCAGTTCAAGACAAACGAACAAAGGAGTGTCATTATACGTCTATGACAGGGAAGGGAGAAACGTTTTATCCTCTTTATTTTGTTTTGCTGTTGTTTTTTGCTTCTCTTACGGAGGTAAGATGAAAGATTGGAAAAAAAGAGTTTTTGAGCTCGTGTTCTGGACTGGCGTTGAAATGACCGGCTCCTCCCATTAGGTTTAGCCTTTGACCTCGTTATTACGTCTTCTGCTAACACACGCGCACACACACTCACACACGCTTTCAAATCCAACCTGAAACAACAAGAACAAAAAAAAAAGTGGAGAGTGAATACGTATTAAAATCAATAACTGGCGAGTAATTCCCGCTGGAACACGTTTTTGGGATTTGCAGGCCAGAGCTTTGGAGAACTGCTTCTAGTCATGAGTTCTTAACCCGGAGTATCTATAACCCTTGGGGTTATGGGACTATCTCCAAATAGCAACCACGTCACTAGTTGTAGCCAGGAGTTCTTAACCCGTGGTATCTATAACCCTTGGGGTTATGGGACTATCTCCAAACAGCAACCACGTCACTAGTTGTAGCCAGCTTGGGTTTGTGATTTGACAGGTTTTATATCAATGAATACGATACAATCTTTATTGCTTTGTTTCATCTGTTCTGTTCCTAGCTGTCCACATGTAAAGTAAATCCAAGCTGTTGGCATATTGAAGTCTTACTGGTACCCAATAGGACGGATGATGATGATGATTTTCACTGTGTTGAAGGGGATATGGGGGTGTGTGACAATCTATTGGGAGTTCTGTAGTCATAGATGAACTAGATAACTGCGACAGATTGTATGTTGTGTGTATTGGTACAACACAGAGTGCTGTAAGAAATAAACTGAGTGGAGTAATAGTGTGAGTGGAGCAGTACCTAGTATGAGTGGAGTAGAAGTGTGAGTTAAGCAGTAGTGTGAGTGGAGCAGTAGTATGAGTGGAGCAGAAGTGCGAGTTAAAGCTAGGTCGAATACAATTTTTAAAAGATCCTAATTACAAAAGCGGATAATAAAAAACATGCTGAATGCTGTTTAGTATAATAGAGTAGGTCATACCTAAAATTATGAACGTATACCTTGATTGTCTTACAGATGGACATATCTGGCAGCTGAATGAAGTTATTAGACCTACTTTCATGTATTCATAGGTCAATTCTTGTGAGCTATAACTGTCACTATTAATAGATCACAGCAATACCTACGAAATTATCTAATAATATAAAAAAATTATTACCACCAAAGAGGGTTCCTTCCTTTCTAAATCAGACTGTACAAAACAAACTATTTGTATTATATTTATATTTATATTATATTAGCGGCTATTGGCTTGTTAACATATATCAAGTGTTCACAGCCAGTTGAGGGACTTAATATATAATTCATATATCAGAGGCTCCAGTCGGTAAAAAGAAAGATCACGTCGAGCTTAGAGGGAGTTCAACCCCAAGTCCCTGTGACTTGTTGTGTTGGTCCCTCAGTCCCTGTGACTTGTTGTCTTGTTTTAACAGTCCCTGTGACTTGTTGTGTTGTTACCTCACTCCTGTGACTTGCTGTGTTATTCAACCAATCCCTGTGACTTGTTATATTGTTCCTTCAGTCCCTATGACTTGTGTTATTCCACCAGTCCCTGTGACTTGTTATGTTGTTCCTTCAGTCCCTATGACTTGTGTTAATCCACCAGTCCCTGTGACTTGTTGTGTTATTCCACCAGTCCCTGTGACTTGTTGTCTTGTTCCACCAGTCCCTGTGACTTGTTGTGTTGTTCCACCAGTCCCTGTGACTTGTTGTGTTGTTCCACCAGTCCCTGTGACTTGTTGTGTTGTTCCACCAGTCCCTGTGACTTGTTGTGTTGTTCCACCAGTCCCTGTGACTTGTTGTGTTGTTCCACCAGTCCCTGTGACTTGTTGTGTTGTTCCACCAGTCCCTGTGACTTGTTGTGTTGTTCCACCAGTCCCTGTGACTTGTTGTGTTGTTCCACCAGTCCCTGTGACTTGTTGTGTTGTTCCACCAGTCCCTGTGACTTGTTGTGTTGTTCCACCAGTCCCTGTGACTTGTTGTGTTGTTCCACCAGTCCCTGTGACTTGTTGTGTTGTTCCACCAGTCCCTGTGACTTGTTGTGTTGTTCCACCAGTCCCTGTGACTTGTTGTGTTGTTCCACCAGTCCCTGTGACTTGTTGTGTTGTTCCACCAGTCCCTGTGACTTGTTGTGTTGTTCCACCAGTCCCTGTGACTTGTTGTGTTGTTCCACCAGTCCCTGTGACTTGTTGTGTTGTTCCACCAGTCCCTGTGACTTGTTGTGTTGTTCCACCAGTCCCTGTGACTTGTTGTGTTGTTCCACCAGTCCCTGTGACTTGTTGTGTTATTCCAGCAGTCCCTGTGACTTGTTGTTTTGTTCCACCAGTCCCTGTGACTTGTTGTGTTGTTCCACCAGTCCCTGTGACTTGTTGTCTTGTTCCACCAGTCCCTGTGACTTGTTGTGTTATTCCAGCAGTCCCTGTGACTTGTTGTTTTGTTCCACCAGTCCCTGTGACTTGTTGTGTTGTTCCACCAGTCCCTGTGACTTGTTGTGTTGTTCCACCAGTCCCTGTGACTTGTTGTGTTATTCCAGCAGTCCCTGTGACTTGTTGTTTTGTTCCACCAGTCCCTGTGACTTGTTGTGTTGTTCCACCAGTCCCTGTGACTTGTTGTGTTGTTCCACCAGTCCCTGTGACTTGTTGTGTTATTCCAGCAGTCCCTGTGACTTGTTGTTTTGTTCCACCAGTCCCTGTGACTTGTTGTGTTGTTCCACCAGTCCCTGTGACTTGTTGTGTTGTTCCACCAGTCCCTGTGACTTGTTGTGTTATTCCAGCAGTCCCTGTGACTTGTTGTTTTGTTCCACCAGTCCCTGTGACTTGTTATGTTGTTCCTTCAGTCCCTATGACTTGTGTTATTCCACCAGTCCCTGTGACTTGTTGTGTTGTTCCACCAGTCCCTGTGACTTGTTGTCTTGTTCCACCAGTCCCTGTGACTTGTTGTGTTATTCCAGCAGTCCCTGTGACTTGTTGTTTTGTTCCACCAGTCCCTGTGACTTGTTGTGTTGTTCCACCAGTCCCTGTGACTTGTTGTCTTGTTCCACCAGTCCCTGTGACTTGTTGTGTTATTCCAGCAGTCCCTGTGACTTGTTGTTTTGTTCCACCAGTCCCTGTGACTTGTTGTGTTGTTCCACCAGTCCCTGTGACTTGTTGTCTTGTTCCACCAGTCCCTGTGACTTGTTGTGTTATTCCAGCAGTCCCTGTGACTTGTTGTTTTGTTCCACCAGTCCCTGTGACTTGTTGTGTTGTTCCACCAGTCCCTGTGACTTGTTGTCTTGTTCCACCAGTCCCTGTGACTTGTTGTGTTATTCCAGCAGTCCCTGTGACTTGTTGTTTTGTTCCACCAGTCCCTGTGACTTGTTGTGTTGTTCCACCAGTCCCTGTGACTTGTTGTCTTGTTCCACCAGTCCCTGTGACTTGTTGTGTTATTCCAGCAGTCCCTGTGACTTGTTGTTTTGTTCCACCAGTCCCTGTGACTTGTTGTGTTGTTCCACCAGTCCCTGTGACTTGTTGTGTTGTTCCACCAGTCCCTGTGACTTGTTGTGTTATTCCAGCAGTCCCTGTGACTTGTTGTTTTGTTCCACCAGTCCCTGTGACTTGTTGTGTTGTTCCACCAGTCCCTGTGACTTGTTGTGTTGTTCCACCAGTCCCTGTGACTTGTTGTGTTATTCCAGCAGTCTCTGTGACTTGTTGTTTTGTTCCACCAGTCCCTGTGACTTGTTATGTTGTTCCTTCAGTCCCTATGACTTGTGTTATTCCACCAGTCCCTGTGACTTGTTGTGTTGTTCCACCAGTCCCTGTGACTTGTTGTGTTGTTCCACCAGTCCCTGTGACTTGTTGTGTTGTTCCACCAGTCCCTGTGACTTGTTGTGTTGTTCCACCAGTCCCTGTGACTTGTTGTGTTGTTCCACCAGTCCCTGTGACTTGTTGTGTTGTTCCACCAGTCCCTGTGACTTGTTGTGTTGTTCCACCAGTCCCTGTGACTTGTTGTGTTGTTCCACCAGTCCCTGTGACTTGTTGTGTTGTTCCACCAGTCCCTGTGACTTGTTGTGTTGTTCCACCAGTCCCTGTGACTTGTTGTGTTGTTCCACCAGTCCCTGTGACTTGTTGTGTTGTTCCACCAGTCCCTGTGACTTGTTGTGTTGTTCCACCAGTCCCTGTGACTTGTTGTGTTGTTCCACCAGTCCCTGTGACTTGTTGTGTTGTTCCACCAGTCCCTGTGACTTGTTGTGTTGTTCCACCAGTCCCTGTGACTTGTTGTGTTGTTCCACCAGTCCCTGTGACTTGTTGTGTTGTTCCACCAGTCCCTGTGACTTGTTGTGTTGTTCCACCAGTCCCTGTGACTTGTTGTGTTGTTCCACCAGTCCCTGTGACTTGTTGTGTTATTCCAGCAGTCCCTGTGACTTGTTGTTTTGTTCCACCAGTCCCTGTGACTTGTTGTGTTGTTCCAGCAGTCTACTCGGCCGGTACACCCGCACCTGTCCGTACCTTCATTAACGAGAGCTGAGAGTGAATCTCGGAGGTCAGGAAGATGAGTTGTGTTGTTTGTCGGGTCAGAGTGTTTAGAACGCGCCGAGCAGCTTTAATTGGAATAACGCTCGGGCCCTGTCTCGAGTTTAGACGGTTCCTCCTTCCCTTTTCTTCTAGTCGGGCCCGTCTGGCCCTCGCGCCACCCGAGCTTTCATTAGTTCCCTGTGTGATGCGTAGAATGGGGCTTGTGGAGACTTAGCTCATTATTCTGGTCCAAACATCCGAGCTCTAGTCACGGGGAATATAGAGCAGACATGTATGTGGACCCACACACCTCTAGTCACAGGGAATATAGAGCAGACATGTATGTGGACCCACACACCTCTAGTCACAGGGAATATAGAGCAGACATGTATGTGGACCCACACACCTCTAGTCACAGGGAATATAGAGCAGACATGTATGTGGACCCACACACCTCTAGTCACAGGGAATATAAAGCAGACATGTATGTGGACCCACACACACAAAAAACAGATGATTACCACTAGATTTTATTTCCTATTGGAGAAACCACTCTCTTATATTACTACTATTACGATGGATATTTTACAACTATTGTTTTGCAGTGAAACAAACCAACACAGAACAATTACAACAAACTTGCTTCCTATTTAATGAGTCATTTCGAATAATTTACAACAGTAGATGCGACTGTCTGCTAATATCTCGCTTTGTAGGCACCTGCGCACCGAATGAGTCGGTTGATTTTTAAATGTGATTGGTTCTTCCAAGCATATCTAATGGAACATTGCGGACAGAGCTGAGCTTGTTTCTATCGGTGCAGAGTGACCAACGCAGTTCGCGCTGATATATTGTGATTGGTTCAGAGCTCGTCACGTGATCATATTTATGCTCTGCTCTCTTTTTTTTCTGTGAACGTGTTAATCTACAGTAAACTCTGTTGGTAAGGTTTCTTTCTACAGAGCAAAAGCTCTCTAGATCGATTCCCGACAGAGCTGAATATGCATTCCTCTTTCACAGGAGTGTATTAGCGTTCGGGGGACTGGATGATGTGTTGTGCCTTAGATCGATGCTGGTTATTATTATTAGCACCGCGTCTTACTACCCGTTCGGGCCATACGCACTTACAATGGTAGGGTGATTGTGAGATGAAATGGAGGACCTACAGTTTAACGTGGGATCCGAACCACGGTGGAGGCCTGGCATTCCTCACATTCACAAGTTGTGATTAATACACGTCTTATCAGAGGTGAAGAAAGGGTTTGGCAATCAGATAAATCTGTGCCGGGACCGAGGATTGAACCCCGGACCCCCAGCACAGAAGTCCGACACCTTACCCCTAGACCGCAAGGTCACCGATGCTGGTTCTTTTGATGGTTCCTTGAACGCGCTTGTCGTCACAAATAACTGAAGATTGTAGTTACATTTTAACTTGTCACGCAACTTTTATTTAAATAAAACCACACTGGTGGTCACGTGGGCTAAGTAGTTAGCCTCGTCTTGTCTGGTTTTTCAGTAGTAGATGGTTGTGGTTGGAATTATGAGGCTGGTCTTTGACTAAGTGGTTTTCCATCTTTACTACACGCGAATAAAGTTACTTTTCCTCCTATAAATACCCGGACGTGAAATGAGATGCGATGTTAAGAAACAGAGGGTTTGTATTTCTCGGTATTTATATTGTTGGTGTAAGGATGGGTTTATCAGACTCTTGAGATGGTGGGCATCCTTGGATGTGGAAATAATCCTACAATGAGATTCAAGTGACGCTTGCTCCGTCTGAGCTGGGATATACTCCTCAAGGGTACAACCCGGACAAAACTGAGTTGTTCAATACTGAGCTGGGATATACTCCTCAAGGGTACAATCCCGGACAAAACTGAGTTGTTCAATACTGAGCTGGGATATACTCCTCAAGGTTACAACCCCGGACAAAACTGAGTTGTTCAATACTGAGCTGGGATATACTCCTCAAGGTTACAGCCCCGGACAAAACTGAGTTGTTCAATACTGAGCTGGGATATACTCCTCAAGGGTACAACCCCGGACAAAACTGAGTTGTTCAATACTGAGCTGGGATATACTCCTCAAGGTTACAACCCCGGACAAAACTGAGTTGTTCAATACTGAGCTGGGATATACTCCTCAAGGTTACAACCCCGGACAAAACTGAGTTGTTCAATACTGAGCTGGGATATACTCCTCAAGGTTACAACCCCGGACAAAACTGAGTTGTTCAATACTGAGCTGGGATATACTCCTCAAAGTTACAATCCCGGACAAAACCGAGTTGTTCAATACTGAGCTGTGATATACCTTGGAGTGTTGGAACATTGATGTTAGAGTGCTTTCACTCGTGAATCAGCTTGTTAAGTACTCATTGAACTCAGTTAGGCACTCATCGAACTCAGTTAAGCATTCATTGAACTCAATTAGACACGCATTGAACTCAGGCACACATTGAACTCAGTTAGGCACGCATTGAACTCAGGCACAAGCTGCTCTTTTGTGCGCGTCTACTAATAAAAAAATATATCTGCATTTTTATAAAGGCTCTTTGTTTAGCCACTTTGGTGGCCGCATGGTCTAATGCGTCACTCTCGCAATTGACTGGACTGCCGATTACGAGGAGATTGGGGCTCGAATACCAGTCGGGTGTATTCAGGGAGGTTTTTATTAAATGGATTATCATTCCCCCTCAACGTCAAATAGGGTACACTTACTCTAAATTAAGCCTTCCTCTTCCCTAACACAATAACGTAGCTAGTACCTGTATAGATGCATACAGCCCTGACGGGTAGTAAGACGATGTGCAGCAAAAATATGTAGGTATATCTTAATATATATAATTCTTCTGTACGTGTGTATGTCACTGAACTCCTCCTAAACGGCTGGACCGATTTTGATGAAATTTTTTGTGTGTGTTTGAGTGGGTCCGTGGATGGTTTAGATTCAAAATTGGACCCGGTAGGTGGCA